>JAOQIF010000554.1:0-57829 GCA_026260285.1 Colletotrichum sansevieriae | reverse complement strand
ATATCCAAGCCACGTTCAAGATGATGTACAACACCCTCGCAACCGCAGCCCTGCTGCTCCTCTCCGCGGCCGACGCCTCCCCGCTCGCCCGCCGCCAAGAGGCCACCGAGACCGTGACCGTCGCCCCGGCCGCGACTCCCACCCCCGAGGAGCCCTACTCGTGGTCCAAGGGCTGGCAAAAGACGTTCCCGATCCACCAGTCCTGCAACACGACCCTCCGCGCCCAGCTCGAGGCCGGCCTGGCCGAGACCCAGCAGCTCGCCGCCCACGCCCGGGACCACATCCTCCGCTTCGGCAGCGAGTCGGAGCACGTCCGCAAGTACTTCGGCAACGCCTCCACCGCCACCGCCGTCGGCTGGTACGAGCGCGTCGTCAACGCCGACAAGACCGGCATGACCTTCCGCTGCGACGACCCGGACCGCAACTGCGCCACCCAGGAGGGCTGGGCCGGCCACTGGCGCGGCGACAACGCCACCGAGGAGACCGTCATCTGCCCCCTCTCCTTCGAGATCCGCCGGCCCCTGTCCTCCGTCTGCGGCCTGGGATACAACGTCGCCAACTCCAAGCTCAACACCTTCTGGGCCACCGACCTCCTGCACCGCGCCTTGCACGTGCCCACCGTCTCCCTGGGCCAGGTCGAGCACTACGCCGAGGACTACGCCGAGGTCCTCGGCCTCGCCAAGAACAACGCCACGCTCTCCGTCATCGACAGCGACGCTCTCCAGTACTTTGCCATCGACGTCTGGGCCTACGATGTCGCCGCCCCCGGTGTCGGATGCTCTGGCGAGCTCGAGGAGGAGACGGAGGAAACTCCCGATGCTACCGCCACCACCCCGACCCCTGCTGCGACCACTTCCAGCGCTCCCCAGGAGTGCCACACCCACGATGACGGCGTCATCCACTGCGTGTGAGGCGATTGCATGAGCAGGGACAGCTGAAGAGTGGATGAGTGAGGAAGGAATATGAGAGAGCATACCAGAGACCTTGCATGCCGGAACGATACCACTACATTCATGACATAGATGAATTGGGACAACAACACACCTCGTAGAAGGATGAACTTCTTAATGACACACAGATTGAACGAACACCCTTATTAATGGACAAATCAATAATTATAATGGCATTGTACTGTCAAAACAGCTCCTTTGTAATCGGTCCTGAAATGCCTTGCTTAAACAATGTGAACCTGACGGGTCACACTCGCTCTGTCTTCAACCATTCCCAACCTCAACACCACCCAAAACCAATGACTGAACTGAACACGAGTTGCGCTAATGCTCCCTGTTCTTTGCTTTGTGGCGTCAGATAAACCAATCATCAACTTTGCAATACTCCAGACTCTCTACGCTAGGCCAACATTTCATTCGACAATCAGTCCCTCCAAAACGTTCATGGCCTTGGTCCCTTCGTTCTCAAACTTGCTGACCATCGCCTCGCATTCCTGGCGCAGCTTCTGCTCTGCCTGGTTTGCGTTGAAGTGAATCCACTCCTCCACCGTCATCCTCTTTTCGGGGCTTGTGAGCTCCGTTCCCTTGTGAAGAAGCCTGTCTACGGCATTTCTCTTGTCCGACTCTCCTGGAGAGCCAAAGATGAGATCAATGTCCACCGGGTTCCAGGGCGTTGTGCTTTGGAGACTAGCCAAAACCTTGCGCTTAGTTGGCGACGCGGGCCGGGAGGGGGTGGATGAGAGCGGCGCGTGTGTGACACGCTTCTTTGCTGTCGCTGATCTTGAGGACGGAGGCTGGTTCTCCGCGTCTGAGGATTGTGGAGACGGCGAAGGAGATACTGCAGCCTGCCGAGCTGACTGAGCCGGAGAAATGCGTGGAGTTCCGGATTGCCGGCGCAGACTGTGGCGGGCAGACGAAGCAGCTGCTGGTGATGACGTCGCGGGCGGAACGCTTTTCTTCTTCGGCTTTGGCTGAGGGGTTGGCTCGGGCACGTCTGATTCCGGCTCTTGTTCATCTGTATCAACCTCATCGGGAACCTCCTCGTGGTCCTCCTCTTCTTGCTCGGGGCCATCCTCAAGATCCTCCTCGGGTTCGGCAGGTGCGGGTGTCTGACGAGCAGAGGCAAATGACTGCCTGGCGGAACCTTCACCTTCATCGACCTCTTCAACGTCGTCAGCAGCATGGACTCGAGCAGTCTCGTCCACATCTGCTTGGTGTTCCTCAACGTCGTCCTTAGCCTCGACCACGGCCTGTGAATGAGACTCAGTCTCACGCTCCTGTTCGACTGGCTCCTCACGCGCGACTTCAGGCTCGGGAGTCGGCTCCGGATCAGCCTCGGTCTTCTCCGGTTCTACCATGTCGACCTCCTCGGTCTTGCTAGCTTCAAGAGAGGCGCGAGCCTCCAAGGACTTCTTAGACGGGCGACCGCGCTTTCGTCCAGTACTTGTACGGGCAGGCTTGCTTGTGGTTGTGGCCACAGTGGCCGTGCTGATCTCATCTTCCTCCACGACGACGACTGGCTCTTGTAGTTGGGCATGCTCAACTGGCGCAACAGGCTCGGTTGCCATAGATAGTTCATCTTCGTCCTCAAGAGGAGCCTGGCCGGCCTCCTCAGCCTTGGCCGTTTGTGCTTTGGTCTGTTTGGTGGCTTTTTGAGCCTTCTTCGTGACAACCGCAACTTCAGGCTCCTCCATTGTCATCTCGGCTTCGAGCTCTTCTAGTTCTTCGTCAACATCGTCTTCGTCTGCGACGTATGGTTCAGCATCGAACATCTGGCTGTCCGCAGGCTTGGGGCTCGCGGCATCGTCTTTTCGAACGCGCGTTTTCTTTGACTTGGGCTTGGGTTCAGGAGCCTTCTTCCTTTCAGAGTCGGAATCCTGCATGATGTCATCGTCGTCTGTGAGTGGGCGCTCCAGGTCTGCTTCCAACTGACGTTGAATATCGTCTTCGTCCTCAGGGAAGGCACCAGGTGCGGCTCGCATGGAGGCCGTTGAGGCAGTGGACCTCTGTGATGCCCCTGATGCCTTTCGTGTTCCCTTGGTACCGGAAGCACGGGCAGTCTTGCGGCCCTTCGCAGCTTTTGCTGGCGGCGCGGCGTCGGTGATGCTGGTATCTTGTTGAAATTGTTCCATGACAGAGCTGTCCGCAATTGCCTTAGCGCGGCCACGAGCTGTACGCTTTTTCGGTGCGGGTGCCTCCGAAACAGTCATGGCAGAATCGTCCGCATCGTCGCTCGTGCGTTTGCGGCCACGGGCAGGCTTAGGTGGGGGCGGCACATCCTCCTCTTGACCTAATTCGGTCTCGACGACTTCCACAGGTTCGTCCCTCTTCGCTTTCGTCTTCCTGGCCTTGGTTGCTGTGGCTTTCTTAGCACGACCTCCTTTCTTGGCGGTCACGGAGGTTGTGGTGAGAACGCTGTCGTCAATCTCAGCAGTAGCGTCGGCGATGGATGTGATGTCCGAAGCAGCTGTAGCGACCGATTGCACAGATAGCCTCGATGTGTTCTTGGAGCCTCTAGCTGCCTTGCCCTTGGGCTTTTTCGCGGCACCGTACTGGTCTTTCAGAGCAAAATAGGGGCACTCTGGGGATCGGTTGTGGTGTTCCTCCCTGATGAATGTCAGTCAGGTCTAACGGCGAGAATGCAACGGCAAGTATGCGAGTACTTACATAGGCTTGTCACCTTGTTCCCACCCGTCCAAAGCGAGTTCGCAGTAGGCACACGTCGCCATGTCATCGTATTCCAGAGAAGGCGTGTACTTCCACCCTGCTTCGGCCAGCTAGGCTTGGTCAGCAGAGAATCGGGACGAGAGAAAAGCGACGTACCTGCTTCGTCTTGCATTTCCAACCTCTCTTACCATCGTGGGGCCATCGTCCGCCAAAAGTTGCCTTCCTGGCGGCAATCATGCGGGTGCTGGAGGGGTCTTCCGTCGCCAGATCGCCAAGATTTGCTTCAATGCCTGCGACAATTGCCCACCCGCAGTCTGGAGAATGCTTAAGGTGCTCCTCCAGAGCATTGTCACCTTCTTCCCAGCCGTCGAGGGACTTGTTGCACAAGAAGCACGCCACATTGTCAGGGTTTTCGGGGAGAGGTCGCCATACGAAACCTGCTTTCGCAAGCTGATACAAGTCAGCGCGCCTGGTTCTCTCAAACAAGAATACTGTGAACGAAGACATACATCTTCAGGCGAAAGGTATTTTGCGTGGGGCCAGGTCAAGTTCTTTGGCCCCTTGGTGGCACCGGATGCGCGTCGCTTCGGGATGGGATAGGATTGATGGAAGGAGCCTAGTCGCCCCTCGTGTGTGAAAAATTCGGCAGGAACCAAGCCTTCGAAAGCCATAGTGGGTTTTTTGGGCGTGATCGGGGGAGTTCGAATTTGGGCGGAACGTGAACGTCGCGATTCAGAGCGCGGAGATATGAAAAAGTTGGGGCCAAAAGGCTGGCGCGTTCGATCGCAGGGAGCAATTATTGGTCGCAAGAACGATGCATCGGGCCGGGAGAATCGAGAGAGGATCGCGTTGTCAGTGAAAAGGTAGAAATGCTAAAAGTGCAGAGGTTAGTATCGAATTGTTGATCTGTGGTGTGTGGGAAGCGCGATGTCGATGTTGGTGGTGATAAAAGCGTGTGCGGAAGTACCTAGGTATGCCGGGCGCGGGTTGGATCAACAGAGCCCCAATCGCATTGGCCAGTTCCGGCGCGTTTGTTTACATGCAGCTTCTGCTTCCCGTTGCCAGCAGCAGGCGCCGAGTGGGTCTGGCGGGGTGTGACTCGCACTTGCGTGACACTCCGCAGCCGGACCCGTGCTGCGACGGAGAGATGTGGCTGAAGCTCGATATGCAAGTGTGGCTGGTGAATGCATAAGTGTACGACTGCAGGTTCTGTGAAGTAGATCCCCGCAAGGATAACATTATGTAAGCTTGAGACCCTGCTTGCTTCAGCGCGGGGCTGGGAGGTGCAGAGAAAGACGTGCCACCATCCACTTACACCCCATCTCTTCCTCCCCGCCTTGGCTTTCTGCAAGTCACTCCCAACCTCAGTCCACCTCAGCATTGCTTGAGCCTTACATACTTCTCCTGCCCACCCTCATCCACCTGCATCCATCGCGCGCTTCGCCTCCCCCTCCCCCGCTTCAACTCCAGACACCACAGACCGCTGCTGCAGTCGCCGTGGCGTCGACTGCACTCCCCAAGCGCCTACCCCTCTGGTCCCTCACCTTCTTTCTCATTTTCATCGCAACATCTCTCATCCTGGCGGCCCCGCGAGCAGTTCCGAGAATCACTTCTCTCTTTGCACAGCTACGAGTCAAGTCGAATCAAGCTCCCCTCGTCGCTACTGCCACATCCCCATATCGTCCATTAGTGACCGCCGCGATGACGGTCCCCGACAAGTACAAGTCGCCTCCTCAGGCGCCCCCCGTTTTCACGGGCACCAAGGAATCCATTGTCGGCGATGCTAAGAAGATCTGTGACCAAACTCGTGCTCTCCTCGACAAGCTGGTCGCCGACTACCCTGCCGACAAGGCTACCTTCGACAATGTTATGCGACCTATCGCTAAGGACGAGAACGAGAGCGGTCTGTCGACCAGAATTCTCGGCTTCTACCAATACGTCTCCAAGGATGCTGCCCTGCGCGAGGCATCGACTCAGGCCGACACGATCATGGACGAATTCTCCATCGAGGTGAACATGAGGGAGGACGTCTTCAAGTTGGTTGAAGCCATCCATAACCGCAAGGATTCCGAGGCCCTTGACTCTGAGAGCTTGCGTCTGCTCGAGAAGGATTATAAGAACTACATCAAGATGGGGTTGGGACTGCCTGCTGGCCCTCAGCGAGACCGCTTCAAGGAGATCAAGAAGCGTCTTAGTCAGATTCAGATCGAGTTCCAGAAGAACCTCAACGAGGAGAACGGAGGCATTTGGTTCGCCCGGGAAGAGCTCGACGGGGTCCCGGAGGACGTCATTGACGGCCTTGAGAAGGGTACTGGCGAGAACGAGGGCAAGCTCAAGCTGTCCTTTAAGTACCCCGACCTCTTCCCCACCCTCAAGTTCGCCAAAAACCCCGAGACGAGGCGAAAGGTCTTTATTCAAAACGAGAATAAGTGCAACCAGAACGTTCCGCTGTTCAAGGAGGCTATCATCCTTCGTGATGAGGCCGCTCGTATGCTCGGATACCCCGATCACGCTTCCCTCCGCATTGAGGACAAGATGGCCAAGACCCCCAAGACCGTCACCGACTTCCTGGGTGACCTTCGCTCCCGACTTGCAGCTGGCGGTGCCAAGGAGGTTGAACACTTGCTCGAGCTGAAGAAGGCCGACACCGAAGCGCGCGGCGTATCGAACGACGGCAACTACTACCTCTGGGACCACAAGTTCTACGACCGATTGATGATTGAGAAGGAGTACAGCATCGACGAGAACAAGATTGCCGAGTATTTCCCCATTACTTCGACTATTGCCGGCATGCTGAAGATCTTTGAGGAGCTTCTGGGTTTCGTCTTTGTCGAGCTCAAGCCCGAGGACCGGGCCGCTTTGAGTCCTACCGGCAAGGCAGAGGATATAGCTTGGCATGAAGACGTCATCATCTTCAGCGTCTGGGACGATGCATCTGAAGGTGAGGGATTTGTTGGCTATTTGTACCTTGACCTCCACCCTCGTCAGGGTAAGTATGGCCATGCCGCCAACTTCAACCTGCAACCTGGGTACCTTCAAGCCAACGGCTCCCGCAGATACCCTGCAACGGCCCTGGTGTGCAACTTCAGCAAGCCCACCCCCAAGAAGCCCTCTCTCCTCAAGCACGATGAGGTTGTTACTCTCTTCCACGAGCTCGGCCACGGTATCCACGACCTTGCTGGTCGGTGCACTTACAGCCGTTTCCACGGCACTAGCACTGTTAGGGACTTTGTTGAAGCGCCATCCCAGATGTTGGAGAACTGGTGCTGGACCCCGAGCGTGATCAAGTCACTCTCGAACCACTACGAGACTGGCGAGAAGATTCCCGACGACCTCATTGAGAAGCAGATCTCTACTAAGCACGTGAACGCCGCTCTCTTCAACCTCCGTCAGCTCCACTTTGGCATCTTCGACATGACGGTGCACACGCCCAAGAGTCATGACGAGATCAAGAATATGGATATGTCGTCCATCTATAATGAGCTTCGCGGCCAGATTGCTGGAATCAAGGGGCCAGAAGCACAGGGCGAGAAGAAGTATGATGAAACTGACGGCAATTACTTGGAAAACGACGCTAACAGACGCAGCACATGGGGCAACGGACAGGCCTGCTTTGGTCACCTTATTGGAGGATATGACGCCGGCTACTACGGTTACCTCTCATCGGAGGTGTACTCGACTGACATGTTCTACTCGGTGTTCAAGTCAGATCCCATGAATGGCAAAGAGGGTCGCCGCTACAGACACACGGTCCTGGAGAAGGGTGGCAGCCAGGAGGAGATGTTGACGTTGGAGCAGTTCCTTGGCCGCAAGCCTAGCACCGAGGCCTTCTACAAGGAGCTGGGTATCCCACAGTAAACCGAATGGGGCTTCATGCGAGGGCTCAAGAAAAAGCAGTGTCATATTTTGCATCTTTAACATTGGGCCACGATGATGGTCATCTCAGGCAATCAGCCTACTATAATAACACTGCACAATTCCGTGTGAGATCGGCCGAGCATTTCCCGTTGCGCTGGATGACTTCCCCAATCGCAGCTAAGGTAACGTTAGTCATACACTGGCACGAAAACCGGCGGCCGACGGGAGAAAAATCTGAATCGGAGAATCGGGGTGGTTGTGGATAGGTGATGTGTCGATGCTCCTTGTGCTGTGCCCGCCCTGGGTGGGTAGCAGGACAGGTCCAACCGAGTGACAGTGGGGCTGACGTAATCTGCAATCGGAGCCAGGGTCGGTGGTTGCTGGGCAGAACGCCGGAGAGACGTCGTGGGATATGTCGCGACGTGTCGCGGTAAACAATGGGTTTCCTACCAAAAGAGCCCAATGACGTATCCGAGAGAAGCTCTTGAAAGAGCGGAACGACTTAATCCGAGGAACATGTGTCAACAAGTGCATAATGTTATAGTAAAAAGTCGGACCGTCGCCAGAAGCATCGTCCAAAATCTGGTATCAAGATAGTTTTATTTCTTTTCAGCACCGGTTCTTCGCAGAACCGCGCCCGTGATCCAGAGCAAGCGTCTGACGAGCCAACTCCAGCAAATGAAACCATACATCTCCCTACAAAGAGTAAGGTGGCGAAACAATCGCCCAACGTCGATACAAGCAAACGCCTTCCCATCGTGCCAGCCATGCAAAAAAAAGTCTTCGTAAGCTACTGCTCTCGCAACTACACGCCCATCTGTCCTCACTGTGCCCCCCTTCTCGGATTGTACAGTTTCGTAAGGACGCTCCATGTCGTGCTCGAATTATCAAATCGCGAGAAGGATATCTAGTTGGCGAGGATCGTGCGGACGAGCTCTGTATTCGCAAACGCATCAGCAAATTATTCACAGACAAAACTTCGCATCGGTTGGGCCGCCTTACCGGTGTAGTTGACCTGGCCGGAGCTGGTATCGACGGCCTTGAGCAGCTCGTCGACCTCCTCGTCCGTCATCTTCTCGCCGAGGTTGGTCAGGATGTACTTGAGCTGGCCGACGCCGATGAAGCCCGTCATGTCCTTGTCGAAGACCTGGAACCCGCGGCAGTACTCCTCGGGCTCGCCCGGGTCGCGGAAGCCGCCGGGGCGGTTGAGGATGCGCTGGAAGGTCTCGAAGTCGACTGCGGTCGGCTGTCAGCCGGAATTCGTTCTCTCGTCTCGATGGCCCCGTCCGTCGTTCGGAAGATGATTATGCGTTGGGACCTCGTGCCACGCACACGCGCGCGCGCATCGAGGGAGGACCCAAAAAAAAAAAAAAAAAAAAAAAGAAGAAGAAGGAAACTCACAGTCGCCTCCGACGTTCTTCTCGAGGTCGCGGATCTCGGTGAGGGTGGGGTTCTGGCCGCAGGCGCGGAGGAGGTCGCCGAGGCTGTCGATGGCGACTCGGCCGTTGCCGCGCTTGTCGAAGAGGGAGAAGGCCTCCTTGTAGTTGGTCGAAGCCTGGGCGTCGTACTGGTTAGAAGCCATTGTGATTGACTATTTGTGTGATATTTTGTGTGTTTTGCAAAAGTGAGGAAATCCGCGCGGATTGTGTGATTCGAATGACGGGCGTGTTTCGTGGAGAAGGAGAATGTGCAGTTCGCAGGAATAAGGACGAGATGTCGTGATGCAGCAGCTGCACTGCCGTCGCTGATCGGAAAGTCCCCCCTCCCCCCCTCTCCGGTTGGTTCGTCCCCTCTGCGTTGTGGCTGCCCGCCGGATTGTTTGGGTTACTCCTGTTGGCGGGTGGATGGGCGGTCGGCGCATGTCTCTTTCCTTTTCCCACTGCAACTGCCAATGTACGAGGTTCGCCGCTGGAACCCAACAGGCGCTAGAGAGACGGCGGCAGCAGCAGCAGCAGCAGCAGCAGCTGGAAAGGGACCAAGGGCGAGCCCGCTGAATGGCTGCAGTCCTTCCTTTGTTTACATGTTTTCCCCCTCTTATTCCAGTTGGAGGGGCGGGGGAGAGGAGGGGGAATTCAAAGGGAAAGAAACAAAACAAGAAAGCACCGCGAAAAAAGGGGGTTGTGGTGGCGTGTGTAGGAAGTCTCGAAACTCACCATTTTGGTAGATGTGTACTTCGGTAGAGTCTGCGAGTCACAGAGGACAACTTTGCTGATCGAGACGAATAAAACAAGAAGACAACCACGACAACAAGATCAAAGTTGGCGATGATGTTTTCTGGAAGTTGATGCTTGGCGGTCGAAACACTTTATGTTTGCGTCCCTGCTCACCAGTGACCGAACCCCTCCCCTGATTCTGCCCTTTAGTCTGCGCTGTGCGAATTTTATCTAATCTTTGACTCGGGGGTTTAACTCAAGTCATGGCCCATGGGGTTTCCCAGTCACCGTCATTCATGCGGCGGTGAGTCTGACTGCGCTATTTGGAGGCTGGGGTGCCGGCTACCGTACCTTAGCTAACTACCTGTCTGTAGTACTGTACCTTACCTCGGCCGGGCGGTCAGCGAAAAGGGCAAAACACCTGAAACCTGACGGGGCAACGAAGAATAGTGGGGTTACTGTCGACGGGGCCGGCGTCCTGTCAACCAATAAGGTGTCAAAAGTGCCTGGCCTCTACGTCGTCGTGGTATCCCCATGGCCCGCCGCTGCCAGCAACGACGCCAGACTTCCACCCGGACGCTGCCAATCATCGTGTCATGGCTTTGCACTATCGACACTTCCTGCCGAGCCGTCATCTTATGCACCAGACCCTCCAACATATGACATCTTCATATTTTGAATGCGCCCAGACCCAGACGGGCCTGCTTCTGATAATCGATACATCGTGATCGCCCAGCGGTTCGTCCCGACAAAAAAACAAAAGTACCACAGTCCCCCGGGACCTCCGGGGCCCCCTCGGCCTCGAGTCATTTCCGAGCTTTTACTTCCTCTTGGCCAGGATAATCGTCGTGCCCCAGACGGCCTCGACCTCGACGTCCCGCCACTCCTCGCCCCTGGCCTTCCACTCCGGCACCGCCTCCAGCAGCCGGTCGAACAAGGCGTCCACAATGTCTCCGCTCCCGCCCTCGGCCCGGCTCGCCATCTCGGGATGCGCGTCCCGCCACCCGCGGTACGAGCTGAACGTCCGCACGTAGCCCTCGAACTCGCCCAGCTTGAGCGTCTTGCGCTGCCACGCCGCCTCGGGCGCCACCTCGGCCCCGATCTGCGACGTCGTCCTGTCCGGGTCGTAGACGATGCGCCTCACCCCCTCCCACTCCGACTCGGGCGGCCTGACGACGGACAAGTTGTCGCGGAGGATCTGCCGCCCCGGCTTCTCCCAGTACTCGCCCATCGTCTCGTGCGGGAACGCCGGAGACGCCTCGCCCGCGCCGTAGCAGAAGTGCTCGAAGATGGCGTTCGCCTCGGGGTACCCGATGATGATGTTGTCCTTGTAGCCCCAGAAGGCGAGGGTGCCGCCGCTCTTGACGACGCGCGCGAGCTGCGGCCACACCTTGGCGTAGTTGAACCAGTGGGCTGCCTGACCTGCCACGACGAGGTCGACGGACTTGTCTTGGACGAAGCCAAGGTCCTCGGAGCTGGCTTGGCGGAAGGTGATCTTGGGGTCCGTGGTTGACTCGGATGCCTGCTTGACCATTCCCGCCGACGGGTCGATGGCGATGACTTTGCCGAAGTGAGGGGCGAGTGCTCGTGAAACGAGGCCGTGGCCGCAGCCCAAGTCGAGTGCTGTGCCGTTCGGTGATTGCGCGTTGTGATATGCTAGAATGGTCTTGTAGAGCGATGCCGGATAAGAAGGGCGGAAAGCTGCATATCCGGCCGCGGAAAACGTACAGCGTCTGGTGATGACTGTCAGCTTTGTCCTTGCGTGCGTTGAGGCCATCCCTACGCAAAGACGGACATCCTGAGATGTCGAATTGGTGAGACGTGATTGGCCGCGAGGGAGATGTCGAAGAGATGTTATTATCGAGAAAATTGATGTCGTGATGAAGAGAATATACTTTTTGTTCACTTCGCCCTGGAACCCGGGCGACCGGTCGCTTTTATCCTGCTTATTCGGCTACGCTTCCAAAGGGGAAAAAAAACAATAACCTCACGGCATCGTCAAACCGAACGTCGTCGACACAAGCCAGCCTTTGAGCCTCAGAAAAGTGGCGAGCAAGCAAAGTTCCAACCGGACCAGATTCGTCCACGGCGGTACCGTCGCGTCATCGGTGACGGTCCCCATATTTGGGCCGCCTGCGCCGTTTGACGGGGCACCTTACGCCTCGGCCTCGGGCCACACAGCGTGCTCCACTTTGACGCGCTCGGAGGTCGATATAGGCAATATGGAGATCCGACGCAGCGCCCAGCCGTCCTGGGCACTTCCTACCCCTCTTCTCCGGCCACCTCGCCCACTCTCGCCTGGAGAACCCTCGACTCCTGATTGAGTTTATCACGACAAGAAACACCGAGACCGTTGCCCGACATGTCGACCGAAGCTACGGCCCGTGCCTTTTTCTCCTCAAAGTTCTTCGCCGTCGTAGGCGCCAGTTCGAACCCCGCCAAGTTCGGGCATAAAAGTGCGTTCGGGCCCTTGACTAGCCGTCCCGTCCACCACCACCTGCCGTGATTTCACTCAGTCACACACGAGCGAGCGCCCTGCTCTCACTTCCACGTCTAGCAAACACTACTCACATTGCATCGCCAGTCTGTCAACACTGAGCACCAAAACTAACATCCCCACAGTCTTCGCCTGGTACCTCAACCACAACATCCCCGCGACGCCCATCAACCCGACCTCCGCCACCGTCAACGCCCTCGGCAGGGACCACGCGGCCATGCCGGCCCTCTCCGCCCTGCCGAACCCCAAGGAGACCTCCGTCTCCATCATCACCCCTCCCGCAGCCACCCTCAAGGTCCTCCGCGAGGCCAAGGAGCTCGGCATCCCGGCCGTCTGGCTGCAGCCCGGCACCTTTGACGACGCCGTCCTCGAGTACGCGCGCGGCGACGGCGGCTTCGAGGCCGTCGTCGCGGGTTTCGGCGGCGGCACCGTCGGCGGCGAGGGATGGTGCGTGCTCGTCGACGGGGAGAAGGCCGTGAGAGCCGCGGGGAAGCTGTGAGAAGAGCGCACGCCGGGTGATGAGTGTTTTGCCAAGACGCACGGGGATGAATGACCACCGTTAACTATGTTTACTATTGAGATGGAAATGAGCACGATTACGTATAGCTTTTGGGTCGTCCGAAACGTGGCCACCAAGACCACCTGCATCACACCCGTCGTGGAAAAAAAACTCCGCCGAGATAGCTCCGGCTTTCGGTGCTTCAGAGTTGGCGACGAAGGGTCTTGATCGTCGGCTCGGCGCCACAGGTCACAATGCCCACCACCCTTCTTCTCTGTTGTTGCAGGAGGATGACCATGCTCCATCTCTGATGAGACGGGAAGGGGAAATCTTGACTTGGAATTCCCCGGTGTGATCGAGTCAAGCTGCCAAGTCTGGGGTAAGAAGCTAGCACGTCGTCCGGCGCGCTGGCAGATCACGAATATGAGCCTCAAGTGATCCCATGACGACCCATCCCCCAGCTTCAATTGCCCTTCCATGGCGCTGCTCTTCTCTCAACCTCAACATGGAGAAAAAATATCCATCGCTTTCAGAAGCAGCCGTCTCACCCGATGTCCAGAGCGTTTCATCTCCAACAATCCCTACCCCCTGTTCATCCTCACAGAAGACGAGACGCGCACACACGCCTCATCCGCTACCCCGATCTCTCCTCCCTTGATCCGTCCGCGTCCCCCCAAGCTTTCCCCGCAGTTCGCTGCGATGGGCGGTTAGGAATTCCCCACACAAGCTGAAAGGACAAGACTCCTGCGCTACTGCAGCCCCGGGTTCCGCGTGCCTTTCCGTCCGCCGTGTTATTCCCAGATGCCGTCTCAATCCGGCACCCAAGCAACGCGCCACACCTATCCGGCAAGTCGTTGGTTTTCTCTGTCAGAAAGCTCCCGTTGGCCACGCAGGCGCCTCGTCACATCTCTGCGGTCCCCCCCTTACCTCGACGCGAGATGAATCAAAGCCTCAACTGGGGGCCGGGCGGGACGAAAGGCTCCCTGAGCTATTTACCTCAATCACCTCGCAGAACCGGCCGTACGGTGAACAGGTTCTCTTCAACTGAGACGTTGACAGAAAACTGCCCCCTCCAAGACAGATCCACAAAGAAAGCTTTCCGGCATGTACGAACCATCCTTGTAGATCCTCGCATCGTACCACGCCCGTGCCCGGGCTCCGGGGAGTAGGACCATCCCTTTTTGCCGACGCCGTCTGCCGGTGGCCCTAGTGAAAAACAAAGCCTCCTCATAACGGCCTGCATGGGGTTCCTCCAGTAGTCCAATGATCACAGACAGGCATCTTGATGCTCTTCTCTCCATGCTGGATGTGTGTCCCCTGCCAGCTCTCCGAATGGGCCAGGCTTGCCGGCAGGTCCATGCCAAGATGCCCGGTCATCCTACCCCAATCCGGTCACAAACATCCTGGAGTCCGCCTTTTGAGTGTAAGGCAGCATGCGACGACTAGACCTGAAGTGGCCGCGTCGACCTTCATAATGGGGGGTTTCTGCACTGGCAGGTTCAACTCATCTTTGCGTGTCCCAGGCCTCTAATATCTTAGTTATAACTCTCATTGTTCACCCAATTTATTCTGTATCATTAGCCCATCATCGTTTTGTACCAATAGCGATATCCCTGTTAATAACATTCTTCGACAATGGATCATAAAGAGCAAATCGACGAGATCCGGTCACACTCTCAACACAATGAACACCGCCGGCCTGGGGCCCCGCCTCCGCAGGCGAACGGGTACGACTACAGCCACGAGAACATCTCCCCGCACATGAACCGCGACGACGCCTCGAAGAAGATGAAGACGGCCGGGTCCATCTCCATTTCCCCCGAGCTGTTCGAGAAGCTGTACCTGTCGCCGCAGAACCAGGTCAAGGGCGACTTGCGGAGGACGTTTGGAAACCCGACGCCCATGTTAGACGCTCTCCTTGGGGCGGTATAGTGTTGTCTGAGACTTGACTGACTGACAATTGCCCAGTGCCATCGTCGGTTTCCTCATCTCCCTGACGCCGCTGTCTATTGATCTGATGGGATGGCGAGGGGCGGGAGGCAGCGGCGCGGCTGGCATGTAAGTCAACCAAGCGTCTTTCGATATTGACGACAACCAGCTCATCACCATAACCAGCCCCTCGTACTTCTTCTTCGGTGGCGTTCTCATGTTTGTCGGCGGACTCCTCGAATGGGTTCTCGGCAATACCTTCTCCGCCACCGTCTTCACTACCTTCGGGGCTTACTGGGCAACGTTCGGCGGGACATTGAACCCTTCCTTTGCGGCCTTCTCGTCGTATGCCCCCGCGGGGTCGACCAATCCGGCCGATGGGCTGGCGACTAAAGGGTTCAACGCCAGCTTCGGTAAGCCTTCTGTACCATGAACGACAGAGCACGTTGTACTTACGTGTCGTTGACAGGCTTCATTACGCTGGCGATGGGTATGATCTGCCTCGTGTTCCTCATCTGCTCACTGCGCACCAACGTCGTCCTCTTCGTCATCTTCCTGACCCTCGTCGCCGCCTTTGCGCTCATCACGGCGGCGTACTGGTTCCTGGCCATGGACTTCACCGGCAACTCCGCCTATGCTGCCAAGCTTCTTGAGGTGAGTCTCGACACCTCGTTCCACCATCGGGAGGTCCGTAGGCTGACAATGAGGTGCTGTAGGCTGCCGGCGCAACTTCATTCGTGACGTGTATTGCGGGCTGGTGGCTCATCTTCGCCATCTTGCTTCCGTCTGTTGACTTCCCGCTGGAGATCCCCGTTGGAGACTTGAGTCAGGTCATTAAAGGAAAGAGCGAAAGAAGTCAGGTTTGACATACTCGGACTTGAATCGCGATACGTCCAGGGACAGGTGAGGCGAGACACTGAATTACACGGAGTGAAATCGGCATGCAGTCATTCGTGCTAGAAGAAGGTAGGAACGATCACCAGGTACGCGTAATCTATATCAGTCGAGAAAGCAGACGCTTCCACTTTCACATCTCCTTTTCCCGGAACTAATGGCGACATTGACTTTGGGAACGTGAGGATTGTCGGTGTATTATTAATTCCTCCTCCAAATTCCCATTGCGCGCCTTTGCTGATGCTCTCTTTCGATTGGCCGCTTCGAAAAGCGACTCTGGTGGCCCCTCGTCCCCGGTCAGACGATCTCGGTTTGGCTGTGGATGACCAACTTCCATCACGGTCATTTAGCTATCCGAAAACACATACCTTCTACCAGCATGCTTGATTATTACGCCCATGTTACTTCAGCGAAGCGGGAACAGGAATGGCCGTTGGTATCTAATGGAAATTTGCGGTTCAATTCTTGATCATCAACACGCTATACTCAAACGAAGGTAACGGTCCAAAACTAGTGCTGGCCGGGCACTTGACCAAAAGTGAAATCCAACACACTCTCGCCTCATAGTGTCTCACGATGAACATTCAACCAAGCCCCATCACCACATCTTGATCGAGTTCTTGTCGCCCTTGTCCAAGCAAAGACGTCCATAAATCGCGACTTTGTCGTCCGGACCAGTGCATCCCTTGTTCTTGTAAACTGATTTCCGGCGGGCGTTAGCATTACACCGAACCTGAAGATTCGTCCATACTTACGGTAAACCTGAGTGGACCCGCCAGGATTGTAGAAGAAGGTGCCGGCCGCATCGTCGATGTCGTAGCATCGGCCCGAGACGGGAGCGGCGGGGAAGAGGATGTCTTTGTCATTCTTGCTGAGAGACCAAAAACCCATCTAGCACACGTCTGCAGCCAATGGCTTCTCTGAAGCGGCGCGATCTTACCAGTCATCCATGTTCTTGTACCAGTTGAACTTCACAGCGTCGCGAGCTTGCATCGCTGAGCCAGAACCCGCCGTTGCCGTTGGAAGGCAAGGCGAGAGCGCTGGACAGGAAACAAGGCGGAGAGGCAGATCGCAGATACCTTCATATTGGCGAATTGGTGTCTTGAGGCTTTGTTGTGTTCTGTGGGAACTGGATGAGGTGGTTGGTAGCTTGTGATGATTGCTAGTATTTGAATGTCAGACTGTCAGGGGAGCCGCCGGACTTTATTATGCATATGATGTCTCTTCTTCATTTCAGAAAACCTATCTCTGTCTCTATGGTCTCATGGCCTGTATACGCCACGTTAGTCGTAACTATGCTCTCAAAAGCTATAAGATCTACAAATACTAGACGGCCAAGTAGAAGTTAGTTTTTACTAGAACGATGAAGTCCTTAATTAACTAATTATATAAGAGTGTTACTAGAAATAGAACTATATTAAACGAGTAGCTAAAATAAGGAGCTTTTATAGTAGCTTTCTATAAGATATTAGAATTAGCTAGCTATATTATTATTTACTTACTTATATATTAGGTCTATTATTTTTTTTCAGAAATAAATAAATAGTATTATATTTCTAATAGACTTCGCTCTCGATAAATAAGGCCTAAATTACTATATTAAAGTTAGGATATTATCGTACATTATATAAAACGATATATGTATTTATAGAGCTAGTTATTTAGCTGACTGCTATACTATAAATACCTTAGCGCTATCTTCAATAAGAAGCTTAACTTTACCTCTTATAACTACTCCTAGAGAAATATAAAGTTCTAAGAGCTAAATACTCAAATTACTGTTTCTACTAGATAAGAGCAGGGGTTATACTAAGGAGGAGAATCTATAGCCCCCAAGAGAGCAGCTTACTATAGTTAACAATTCTATTACTAAATAAACTTATTAAGATACCTTAAGATTTATAGTATCAACTAAAGATTAAAGAATATTCTAAATTCTATTAGTATTAAATATAAGAGTAATTAAGTCAGAAGATCTTAGTAAGAGGGAAAATTATTTTTAGTTTATTAAATAGTAGTAGTAACTAACTTATCGCTTTATTATTTAAATTAGAGTAAATTAGTTAAGAAAACAATATCTAAAGCCTAATTAAATATGAGTAAGATATAATAAGCTACTTAAGACCTCTATACGCTTGCGGCAAAAGCCGGGGAGAAACCTATCGAGGGCGTATATTGCTTCTATAGGGCTATGATGTCCGATACATATATTTCAATGTTAATAGCACCGCAATAGGGGATAGCACCAAGACTAAGGCTCCGAAGTTCTCACGCGCACTAATGTAGCAGGAAGCAGGTGGCCATCGAGAGAGATGTCTCGCCAAAAGATAGACGGCACAACACCGACGCCTACAAGAAGCCCATTTCCTTCCAGGAGCGGATATACCTCTCCACTACCGCACGACCGACCGGCCCGACCGAAGCCAGCGCGGGCGAGTCCTCGCACGCCCGGGCCGTGTCTAGCAGGAGACCCCCGCAGGACATGCGGAGGAAGTTATCCTCGAGGAACTCGACCAGCCACGCCGCCGGGTTGTCGCCCGGCGGCCCCTCGAAGGAGCGCACGCGGCCGAGCCACTCGGCGAACGGCACGACGCGGTCCACGCCCAGGAGCTCCGCGAGCACCGGCATCATGTCCTCCCACGGCTGGCCGGCGGGGTTGTCGACGTGGTAGACGGGGCGCGCGGCGCGCGGCGAGAGGAGGAGATCGCCCAGGGCGCGGGCGACGTCGTCGACGGGCGTCCAGCGCAGGTCGCCGCGCAGGTCGGGCAGGCACCGCAGCGAGCGGGACGACTTGACGAGGAACGCGAGGTGCTCCTGAGGGTTCCAGTAGCCGCTCGCGCTGGACCCGGCGATCTGGCCGGGCCGTACCGCCATGGCCCGGAACGAGCCCGGGTGCCGGTGGAGCGTCTCGTCGAGCATGCGCTCGCAGACGAACTTGGCCTCGCCGTAGCCGTTGGTCAGGACCGAGTCGATGTCCATCCTCTCCTCCGGGACGAGCGCCTGCCCCGTCCGGAACGGGTGGTGGCCGACGGTGGCGATGGACGAGACGAACTGGAACGTGATCTTGTCGCGGCGGCCGCGGGCCGAGGACGAGGCGGCCCCATTGGCGAGGTCGATCAGGTTGCGCATCACCCGGAACTGCGCCTCGAGGCCCGGCAGCGGTCTCTTGCTCGTCATGGGCCAGGCGTTGTGGACGATGTGGGTGACGCTGGTGACGAGGTCCCGGTGCGCGGTTTCCGATAGCCCGAGCAGGGGCGCCGCGGTGTCGGCCTCGAGGACGCGTATCTTGGCTACGGCCGAGGCCGAAAGGGACAAACCCCGTTGCTCGAAAGCTCGCATTTGGCGGGTGTGGGATTCGACCGTCGCGCTGCGCCTGTTCAGACATATGACGCTATCCACCTCGGCCAAGCTAGCGAGGTGTGCGACCATGTGCGCGCCCAGACTCCCCGTGCCGCCAGTGACGACCACACAGGCGCTCGAGGGGGCGTTCGCCGGCCATCTCGGTATCTGCTCCGGCCCCGAGAAGCCATGAGAGTACTGTCGCACGAATTTATCCACTACGGCTCGACGGGTCAGGATCGGAGCAGGCGGTGCCGTGTCAGGGCCCCGGGAAAGGGGGCTGCTAGTGACGGGGAGAGGGTCGCCATACCTGGAATCTTCGGCGGCGAAGGCCACGATGACGCGCTCCAGCTTGGTCTCGGGGCTGCTGCCGTCGGTCCAGTCGACGTGCGAGTAGCCGGCGGCCCGCAGCGCCGTCTCCCACTGGGCGACTGGGGCGATAGCGTGGTCCCGCCCGTCGTCGAAGAGCCACCAGCCCTCGAACAGACCGAAGATCATGTCCACCCAGTGGAGCGGCTGCGTCATCTCCATCATCATGAGGAGGCCGCCGTCCGGCCGGAGGGCCTTGCGGATATTCCCGGCGGACCGGACGAGGCTGTGCGTAGCGTGGACGGCGTTACTAGCGATAACGACGTGCTGCGTGCCGCGGAGGTCCTCAGGCGGCGGCTTCTCGATGTCGTGGACCCGGAACTCCATGAACGGGTACTTCTTGTATCGCTTCCGGGCCGCCGCCACAAATGACCCGGAGAGGTCGGTGAAGGTGTACTGGACCGGCACGTCCAGCTCGGAGAGCACCCGTACCATCTCGTTCGTCGTGCCCCCGGTGCCGGCCCCCATCTCCATGATCCGCAGGGGCCCCGCGGACCCGTCCGTTTTCATCCTCGCGGCGAGCCTCCGCAACATGTCCCGCATCTGGGCGTTGGCGACCTGGTTCAGCAGGAAATCGCCGTACAGCGCCGCCACCAGCTCCCTCCCCTCGGGGGACCCGAAGATGAGCTGGATGCCGTCGCAGTTGCCCCTGAGCACGTCGGCCAGCCTCCTCCCGGCGAAGTACGTGAGCCGGCTGGCGCATTCGTGGTCCGGATACGCCCGCAGGAGACGATCCAGGATGGTGCTGCTGGACTCGCGAGGGGCGGCGGCCGCCGTGCGCGTGACGACCGACTTGTCCAACGCGATCAGGCCCGCCTCTCGGAGCATCAGGTACAGATAGTCGGCCAGATTCTGCTGCTTGGGGATGGTCTGGACCCGCGGGAAGACGTCACCGGGGCCGGCCGTGCTCAGAGGGCATCCCATCTCCTCCAGGGCCTCCATCGCCAGCGCGGCGCAGAGCTTGTCCTTCTCCGGCAGTACCACGGCGGCGTAGTCCGTGCAATTGAGCTCGGCAAGGGTCCTGTCCGTGAGCCGCTTGCACTCGAGAAAGCACTCCTGGAAGATCCGGAGAGTGAGCTGGGGCTCGCCACAGTCCCCGTTAGTGTTGACGCTGTCCGGTAGCCCTCCGTCGGAAGACGGCGGCGATATGTCTTCGTTCTCCCGATGGCCGTCCGAGAGCCCTCCGCTCCTCGCCTTCGACTCCGAGCTATCTGTATCAACGCCTTCCCCGCTCGCCAAGCCCAACACGCCGTACATGTGGTCGATAAGGCTTCGGACGTCGGTTATGGCGAACAGGTCCTCCATCGGCAGGGAAACGCTGAAGAGGCTACCCAGCTCACGGGCAACCTCCATCCCCATTAGCGAGTCGATTCCAATGTCGGCGAGCTGGGCATCGTCGGCGATCTCGGTGGTCTCTAGACCCGAGATATCAGCGATCAGAGCCCGGATCCTCTCGTCAACCTTGAGCAAGGCCTTCTCGGGCCCGGCGTCAGCAGGGAACGTATCCGCCTGCGGCGTCTTCACGCCATTCAAACCCCCCTGGGGCACGAAAACCCCCCCGTCCTCCTCTATCGAAGACGCCTTTTCTTCCACTAGGGTACGGGTGGTGCTAGCAGCCGGGACGGCGGCGAGCTTGGATAGCAGCCGGCTCATACTGGCCTTGGGGACTTTGTGATAGTTGATTCCCAGGACGACCTCGACCAGGGCGCCTCCGTCGGGCTCGAAGACGAATATGTCCGTCAGCACGGTCTGCTTCGAGGCGACGTGGTGCTTGGCCAGCACGTCCCAGCACCGCGCCGCGGGCCGGCGGCGCATCCGGGGCGACCTGATCCAGCGTCCGATCCCCGTCGCCAGGTATAGGTCCTTGGGGTCGCAGTCGTTCAAGCAGTTGACCCAGACCCCGCCCACCTGACAGAAACTGTCGGACAGATGGGGATCCAGCCAGGTCCCGGCCCTCCCGGCCGCTTGAGCGGATGCGGACACGACGCGGCCTGCCGACTCGTTCCCCCGGCCCACGATGCGCTGCAGCCCCCGGAACGCCGGGCCGTAGTCGACGACGGGGCTGAACGTCCTGTAGATGCCCCGGCCCTGGATCATGTCGTCGGACGGGTCGGCGCGGTCGAGGAGATCCAGGCAGTGGGCGTGGCTTATCAACCGCTCGTACGCGGCGAAGTCCAAGTTCGCCGCCTCGTCGCAGGCCGGGACCAGGACAACCTGCCCCGAGGCGTGCAGGGTAGACGTCCTCGCGTCCTTCTCGTCGCTGGTGAACCTCCAGTTCCACGTACGGTCGTCGACGGCCTCCAGATCGAGCCACACAGATCGCTTGGGAGAGTGGCAGATGGCGGCCTGGTTGCTGACGTTCTGGATCCGCGGCTGCATGTCCGCCTGCGGACCCCGGCACACGCTCGTCAGGGCTTCGACGACGATGTCCAGCTCGACCGTGGCGGGACAGATAGGAGCCGTCTGGGCCATGACGTGTCCCGAGACCAGGTCCTGGTAGGACGCCGAATCGGTGTTAATGCGGAAGAGGGAGTGCGTCCGGCCGAGATCCTTCCACCTGACGAAGTCCCACAGGCCTTTCGTCGCCTCCGGGTTTGCTGCCGCCGCCGTCACCTCATCCTGGAGTTGCTTCTGAGCGGGCACCTTGAACTCCATCCAGTGACGTGACTTTTCGAACTGGTAAGGCGGTACGAGGAGCGGCACGTAGTCGTACGTCTGGCACCGGTGGTGCGCCCAGGGAACCAGTCGGGCCCCTGCTTTCCAGAGGTTCAGTGTTGCGTTCGTCAGCTGCTGCATACCCTGACCGCTACCGCCGATGTTGATGGACTGGAAGAAGGACGAGGGCGGCGAGCCCAACGCCCTGCTGGCCATGTTCGTGACGGTCGAGTTGGATCCGGCTTCGAGCCAGATGGCAGAGGGATACTGCGCCGACAGCCTCTGGGCCGCCTGGTGGAAGTAGACGGGGTCGCGCATGTGGTCGGCGACGTAAGAGGGGTCGAAACGCTCGACTGGCTTCGACCGGGTGGCCGTCTCCAACGGTATGAGGGGAGTCTTGAAAGACAGCTGCTGGCCGAGCTCGCGGAGCCGCGGCTTGAGATCCTCGACGAGGGTCGAGTGGAAAGCGTTGGTCACGTTCAACTTCTTGGACCGCACCGAGGACCAGCGGGGGTCCGAGGCGATGAGGCGGGAAAGGTCGTCGATACTCCTCTCCGAGCCGGCGAGCGTGAAGCTCTTGGGGCCGTTGATGCACGCGATGGTGCTGGCTCCCTCTTCGCCCGACCGGGCGCTCTCCGCGAGAACAGCATCGACGTCGTCCTGGCCGGCCTGGACGGCGAGCATGGCGCCCTTGTCGACGCCCCAGTGATCGCGGATGACGGCGGCGCGGCCGGCGATCAGACGAAGCGCGTCCGGAAGGGTTAGGACGCCCGAGACGCAGAGCGCCGTCAGCTCGCCGAAGCTGTGGCCCACGAGCGCCGCGGGCCGGACGCCGCAGTCGATCCAGCTCCTGGCGGAGGCGTACTGGGACGCGAACAACATGGTCTGGAGGTGGACGATATCCCGCACGGGCGAGTCGTCGAATATGTCGGGGAAAAGGCTGGGGACTCGGAGAGATCGACAGACGGAGTCGCATTCGTCGAGGTGTCGACGGAAGACGAGGGCCGTCTGGTAGACGCCGCGATCCAGCCCGACCGAGGTGCTCACCTGGCCGCCGAAGCAGAGGATGACGTGACGCGGGGCCGGCGGCGAGAAGAAGGCAGTCTCGTCCTGGCCGTTCTGAATCTCCCCGAGCTTGTTCGTCAACTCGGCCGTCGAGCGGCAGCTGAAGGCCAACACGCGGTCCGACAGGACGTTGCTACACTGCCGCGACACGTTGAAGGCCACGTCAGCCACGGCATGCGTCTTGTGTTCCCCTTTCAAGAGGAACCGCCGCAGCCGCGCGGCGTAGCGCTTCAGGGCGGCGTCGCTGGGACCCTCGATCCGGACGAGCGTGCTGCACGCCGCGTTGCCGGGCCTCGTCGTCTGCTGTGGCTGGGTGGCCCTCTGGACGGGGCTTTCTGTGATGACCATGGACGCGTTCGAGCCGGACGCGCCGTAGTTGTTGATGAGAACGGCGCGCAGCCCGCCGTCGCCGGCCTCCCACGGCTCCATCTCGGAAGCTATGCGTATCTTGTCCGTCGGAAGCGCGGGTATGTGAGGGTTGAGCGTCTCGAAGCTGGGCTGTGGAGGTATCGCCCTCTGGTGAAGCATGAGCAGGCTCTTCACCAACGAGACGACGCCGGACGCGCCCTCCGTGTGTCCCACAAGGCCCTTGACCGACCCCAGCGACACGGTCCGGGTCCTTCCGGGGCCTCCGACGACGTCGCGGATGCTCTGGTACTCGGCGGGATCGCCCACCTGCGTGCCGGTGCCGTGGGCCTCGACGTATCCGACCTGATCCGGTGCCAGCTGCGCCCGGCCCAGCACCTTGACGAAGAGGTCCGCCAGGGACGGGGAGCTTGGGACGACGATGGGGGTGCAGTTCCTGTTCTGCATGACGGCGGTGCCCGAGATAGTGCCAAAGATCTGGTCCCCGTCGGCTATGGCTTTGGACATAGGCTTCAGGAAGACGGCCGCGACGCCCTCGCCTCGGCAGTAGCCGTCGGCTGCCGCATCGAAGGGTTTACACTGACCCGTGGGGCTGAGGAACGACGCCGCGGCGAGGTTCTGGAACCAGAGAGAGTGGGTGACGATGTTGGTGCCGCCGGCGAGGGCGGCGCCGCACTCGCCCGTGAGGATGGACTGGCAGGCCTGGTGGATGGCAACGCACGACGACGAGCAGGCCGTGTCCAGGCACACGCTGGGCCCCGTCCATCCGAAGTAGTGGCTCAGCTTGCCCGCGGTGAAGCTGCGCAGGTTTCCGACGGCGGTAAAAGCGTTGGGCGGGTGGCAGGCGACGTTATTCTCGTAGTCGCCCGTGCAGCTCCCTATGAAGCAGCCGACGTTGTCGTCCGCGTCCCGGCCCGGCGCGTCGACGCCGAAGTAGCCCGACTGCGACACGGCCTGGTAGGCGGCCTGGAGCATCTGCCGGTGCTGGGGGTCGGCCGAGGCCATCTCCCGCGCGCTCTTCTTGAAGAACTTGTGGTCGAACGTGTCGTGATGGTTGACGAAGTTGCCGAACCACTTCCTGTCCGGCTCGACCTCCCTCCCCTCGTGCGGGCTCTCGAACGTGAGCCTCCCCGCGGGAACCTCTTGGTGCTGCGACTTGGCCTCGGACAGCAGGTCCCAGAACTCGTCCGCGTCGTCCGCCCCGGCCACCTTGACCGACAGGCCGATTATGGCGATGTCGTCGGCCTTCCTCGGGCCGGGCTGGGCGTATTCGTGTTCGTGTTGTTGTTGTTGTTGTTGTTGTTGTTTCGTGCTGCGAACGCCAGCCCAGCCGGGTTTATGGACAGAGGACAGGTGTGTCACCCTCGAGCCCAGCTCCGCCAACATGGAAGGGGGTATGCAGCGTTCCGGCCCGAGAACGACTATCTTCCCGCCCTCGCCGCGGTGAAGCCACCTGTCCCGCGCGTGACGAAACGTCTGCACCCACCGCGACTGTTCCACGAGGATGGCTTGCAGAGCCTGCGAGTGAAGAGCCGTGTCGTCGTCAGTCTCCGGTCTGAACAGCAGCGGGTGTACCAGGTGTGAGGGTTCGGGTAGCGCGAGCTGCGTAGGGTGACGACTACAGTATCGCGACAGGATGACGGCGTCCTCCTCATACGAACCATGATGGAACGAGCCACGGAGGCCAATCTCGGAAGCGACGACGCCCACGCCCCGCAGCGCGCTCTGCAGGGCAGGAATCGCCGCGGCGGGCGCCGTCACGGTGGCTCGGTTATCGTCGTAGTCGACCGACACGTATGCCTGATGTTAGGGGGCGAGACGAACGTCAGAACGGCATCAAAGGGGGGGCGGAACAGGCTGGCGCCGGCTTCATGTCCTCACCTCGGGAAAGCCCGCGAGCACTCTCTGCATTCCTTCACGGGTTTCTGCCGTGCTCCAGGCCGTGGCGAGGGCCTTCCAACCCACGGCCGGCGCGCGCTCTCCCTGGGCGTCCACCACGCCGCCGATGAGGGCGGCGATGCGTATAGACCTCGCGGCGTAGCCACGCAGGTCGCCGAGGTTCTCGCTCAAGGCCGCCGCGGCGGCGCTGAGTATCCCGGTGCAAAGCCCCGTCGCGGCAAAGGCGCCCGGGACTCGGAGGAGCAGCCGGGACGCGGAGTCGACCTCGTCCTCCTCCCGTGGCGTGTCGGAGGCGTCGTCCGTGTGCAGGTATTCCAAGAGCTCCACGATCTGGCTCGCGACCACCAGAGGGCTGAGGAGCAGGTTCGGTGACGAGGAGAGCCCCTCCAGGTCGGCGGGCACGACGCCCGTCGCGAACCAGTCGTGGAGGTGTCGCAGCCGGCGCGTCCCATCGCGCGTCTTGAACTGGGGGAACTCGTCGGTGAAGGCCTCCCAGCAGTCCGGCAGCCCGGCGATGGTTTCGAGGATCCATTCCCACTCGGCAGGGCGACGGGATGCGGCAGACCGCAGCTGTTGCAGGTCGTCGGCGCAGAACGAGAGCGCCTGGGGGCCGAAGACGAGTACGGTGGCATCCTCCTCACCACCCGGCGACGGGGACATGGGTTTGTGGATAGCCATGGTCGACAACGTGCTCGACTTTGCTCCTCTCTGATCGGAGACACAATGATTCTGCAACAGTAGACTGTTACTGACGGATGGAGATGG
Source organism: Colletotrichum sansevieriae (assembly GCA_026260285.1). Classification (NCBI taxonomy): domain Eukaryota; kingdom Fungi; phylum Ascomycota; class Sordariomycetes; order Glomerellales; family Glomerellaceae; genus Colletotrichum; species Colletotrichum sansevieriae. Next base: position 31,924 of record JAOQIF010000554.1, on the reverse strand, counting down.
GTTTCTCATTGATTTGCTTTTGCCGGACCCGTCCGATATACATGTGCGGTTCCCATCTCATATAAAGCCGCATTATCGACCGCGCCATAGTTTGTCCGGCTTATTGAAGTTGTCCGAGTTGAGCGCAGACGAGGGAGAAACGTACCCGGACCGGAGTGAGACCTACCTAGTTACGAGCCCTCAGGAGACCAAAGGATGTAGAGTTTTCACAGACGATAGACCCTGATTGCTACCATTGCCTCTCCAAACCCAGGCAATTGCAATGTGTGTGTGTGTGTGTGTGTGTGTGTGTGTGTGTATGTGTAAGCTACTTACCTACCTTACACTATGAAGCCGGACATACGTCCCGGAGTTTCGAACCGGGGCGGTCCGAGTCGGGCCTTGGGGTGAGACGGACAATTCCTGATCCTATGCTGACCGACGACGGGGAGTAATGCCGGGACCTTGGAGGATCCCAAAACCTAGATATGGCACATGGTCAACCGAGAATATATGGCATAACTCTGTATGCTTCCGTTTCGGATCCTGCTCAATGTTAAGGGGACCCCGTTTCTCTAGCCCTCCTCCTCCTCTTCTTCTTCTCGTTCCTTGTATCATCAACTCTCCCCCAACCCTTGGCCAACAGAACCCATACGCCAAATAAAAAAAAAAAAAACATGTCGACGCCAGCCAACACCCGCACGCCCATCGCCGTCGTCGGCCTGGGCTGCCGGTTTGCCGGCGATGCCACGGACCCAAACAGGCTATGGGAGCTGCTCGAGCAGAGCCGGAGCGCGTGGTCGACGATCCCCGAGTCGAGGTTCAACGTCGACGGCATCTACCACCCCAACGGCCAGAGGATAGGATCTGTATGTTCATGTTCCTGTACCCGCCCCGCCGGCGTCGGCGGCAACCTGGGAGTTGGAGACCCCCCCGCTGATCAAGAACACACCCTGCAAGACTCACGTGAAAGGAGGCTGTTTCATGCAACAAGACGTTGCCGCCTTCGATGCTCCGTTCTTCAACATGTCGGCCGACGTCGCCAGCGTACGTACCGTACCCTTCATTACCCTGCTAGCGAGGTGCGCATTTACTCACCGCCGTACGTGCAAGTCCATGGATCCGCAATACCGGATGTTGCTGGAGGTCGTGTACGAGTCCCTGGAGAACTGTAAGTTCCTATCACCATGACTGCATGCACCACGTCAGCCAGTCCGGGCCATCGTCTGACCATTCTCACCGTAGCCGGCATGCCCATCGAAAAGACGGCCGGCTCAGACACGTCGGTGTTCGCCGGCGTCATGTTCCGGGACTACCACGACTCGATGAGCAGAGACCCGGACACCATCCCCCGGTATTTCATGACGGGAAACGCCGCAACCATGGCCTCCAACCGGGTCTCCCACTTCTTCGATCTTCGTGGGCCCAGTATGACGGTCGACACGGGCTGCTCCACAACCCTCACCGCGCTCCACCTGGCGGTGCAGAGCCTGAGGGCGGGGGAATGCGCCATGTCCGTCGTCGCCGGGGCGAGCCTGATGCTGAACCCGGACATTTTCCTAAGCATGTCCAACCTGGGGTGAGAGAAACCTCCGAGATTCAGAGACGGCAGTCGGAAACGTCGGCTGACTACGACCCTCCATCTAGCTTTCTATCACCGGACGGGTCTTCGTATGCGTTCGACAGCAGAGCAAACGGCTACGGCCGGGGGGAGGGAGTGGCCGCCCTCATCCTCAAGCCCCTCGAGGACGCCCTGCGCGACGGGGACCCCATCCGAGCCGTCATACGGGAGACGGCACTCAACCAGGACGGCCGGACCGCCACCATCACGGCCCCGGACGATGCCGCCCAGGGGCGTCTGATCCGCTCGTGCTACGAGAGCGCCGGCCTCGACCCGGGACTGACCGCATACGTTGAAGCACACGGCACGGGCACTCCGGTGGGCGATCCGCTCGAGATCTCCGCCGTGTCCTCCGCGTTCGGCACGGCTAGGCGGCGCGGCCAGCCGTTGCTGATCGGCTCCGTCAAGTCCAACATAGGCCACACTGAGGCGGCGAGCGGGCTGGCCAGCGTGATCAAAGTCGTCCTGTCCCTGGAAAGGGGGCTTATACCTCCCAACGGAAACATGCGGCAGCCCAACCCCGAACTCAGGCTTGGCGAACGCAATATCGAAGTGCCCCGAGACCTGCGCCCCTGGCCGCCGATGAACGGTGTCCGCAGGGCTTCTGTGAACAACTTCGGCTTTGGAGGAGCCAATGCTCATGCCATCCTCGAGTGGCACAACCCATGTGCTCGAAACGCCCAAGGCAAGGTAGACGGTAATGGCCACCACATGGCTGATCTTCCGAGTCGCTCTCGCTTGGTGGTACTCAGCGCGAAAGACGAGCAATCCTGCCTGTCGATGGCGTCTGCTCTCAGAGACCATCTATGTCAACGCGGGGACTCGACGGACGAGGACGTATTCCTGGACAGCCTGGTCTACACGCTCGGCTCGCGTCGTTCCCGGTTCGGCTGGTCCACGGCCTTCTCGGCAGACAGCGTAGCAGGCCTGATGAAGAAGCTAGACGACAGACAATATCTCCAGCCAAGGCGCGCCCTCCACGAGAACGAGCCTCTCCGGGTGGGGTGGGTGTTCACCGGCCAGGGTGCCCAGTGGTATGCCATGGGCAGGGAGCTCATCAGCGCGTACCCCGTTTTCGGGGAGTCGATCCTTGAATGCGACCGCCACATTAAGGAGATGGGCGCAAGCTGGACTATCACGGGTAAGCCTGCCTGCATTTATCCTCTTACCTTGTGTGTGTTGCGACACGTCCCATGATAGACGCCAGGCACTAACACGTGTATGTTCTCTCTCGCGCGCAGAGGAGTTGCACCGCGACAAGGCGAGCAGCCGTGTAAACGACGCGCAGTTCAGCCTGCCCTTGTCGACGGCCATCCAGATCGCCCTGGTACGACTTCTTTGGTCCTGGGGGTTAGTCCCGGCCGCCATCTCGAGCCACTCCAGCGGCGAGGTGGCCGCGGCGTACGCCGCTGGTGCTCTCACCTGCCGCGCGGCAATCGGCATCGTATTCATCCGTGGCTTATTGACCGTCAGGACGGACGGCCACGCCAAGAAGAGGCAGGGTGGCATGTTGGCCGCCGGCCTATCTCGTGACGAGGCCGCTTCCTACATGGCCCGGCTCAAGGCCGACAGCGATTTGGTAGTGGCGTGCGTCAACAGCCAGTCCAGCGTCACCATCTCAGGCGACGCGGACGAGTTGTCTGAGCTGGAAGGGCTCCTGAAGGCGGACGACGTATTTGCGAGGCGGCTCAACGTGACCGAGGCCTTCCACTCGGAGCACATGCGGCCCATGGCTTACGTCTTCGGCACGGCCCTCATGGGTTTGCTACGACATGGTGAGCGGGCCAACGAAAGCCCCGCGTTATTCGCCTCTCCCAAGACTGGTGGCCAGCTGCTCGACTTGGGAGTTCTCTCTCAGCCGTCCCACTGGGTCGAAAGCATGTTGCAGCCGGTCGAGTTCGAAAAAGCGTTCCGCCGCATGTGCTTCGACTCGGCATCGGACCCTCCACGCCGAGAAGTGGATATCGTCCTCGAAGTCGGCCCCCACGGCGCCTTGGGCGGACCGATACGACAGCTCATGACTCACCCCGAGTTCGCAGAGACCGACGAGATGCCCTATTTCAGCTGTCTCTCCAGGGGAGAGGATGCCGTGTCCACCATGCATCGGCTTGCCGCCGAACTCGCCCTCAGGGGGCAGAAACTCGACATGGACGCCGTCAACTTTCCGAACGGCCGGCTTCACGACGTCAGGGTCTTGACCAACCTTCCGCCTTACCCGTGGAATCACCAAAGAGGCTACTGGAAGGAACCGCGGGAGAACAAGGCCTTGAGAAGCAGGGCACAGCCGCCCCACGACCTCGTGGGCTCGTTGCAGCCAACCTCGCCCGCCTCGGCGCCAGTGTGGCGCCACATTATCCGAGTGTCCGACGTCCCCTGGGTGCGCCACCACATGGTCGGCTCCAATATTGTGTATCCCGGTGCCGGTTTTGTCACCATGGCCATCGAGGGGTTCCGCCAGATGCGGCGGCAGTCCGGCGGAGACCACGTGGGCGGCTATGTGCTCCGAGACGTCGAGTTTACCAAGGCTCTCCTGATACCAGACGACGAGACAGGCGTGGAAGCGCGTCTCGCGATACGTCCCTGCGGCGATCGCGCGCTGGGCACCAGGCACTGGTACGAGTTCGAGGTCCATTCCGTCTCGGGCGAAAACACCTGGGCGAGCCATTGCACGGGCTTGGTGAAGGCAACGGAGGACGCTCTCTCGAAACAAGGCGCAATGGGTCCGTCAGCAAGCTGCTGGCAGGATGCCCAGGCTTATACGAGAGACGACGAGCCCGAGCATCTTTGGACCACCCTCCGGGCGGTTGGTTTACACCATGGGCCCTCTTTCCAGAACATCCACCAGATACGGCGAAGAAGGCATGAGTCGTCCGTCTCATTTCGCATCGGAGACATCCAGTCAAGGATGCCGTATCACTTCCAGTCCAGCCACATCATACACCCCACCACCTTGGATTCCGCCTTCCAAGCCGCGTACACGACACTGCCCCATCACGGCACCACGAGCCTGCGCACCGCCATGATCCCACGCCGGCTAGCCCATCTCAGGGTCTCGCAAGACGTGCGGTCCAGCCCCGGGTGCGAGTTGCAATGTCATAGCCGGCTTACCAAAGACAACAACGCACAGTCTTTCGTGGTCGACATGGGTGTGTCCGACGGGTCAGAAAGGGTTTTGGATATCCAAGGGCTCGCTTTCCAGTCAGTCGGCTCCGCTACGGGTGTAAAAGACGCAGACCAGACAGGCGTGGCAGGAGGCTGCATATCATGGAAATGGAACCCGGACATGACGCTTCTCGACGCGCACAAGTTACGTGATACGATGAAGGTGCCGGCACGACAGTCCGAGATGGACATGATGACGGATCTTCGACGGTGTACTTTGCACTACATCCAGGAAGCGTTAGCATCCTTGACTCCCCACGATGTGGAAACGATGGAGTGGCATCACAAGAAGTACCATGCCTGGATGGGCCACCAGCTCCAGCTCGCCTCGGAGGGCCGGTTAAGCCCCGGTAGTGCCTCCTGGACGTCGGACGATTCTGAATCCCGCGAGTCCCTGCGCGCGAGCGTCACGCGTCGGAGCGTGAACGGCGAGATGCTGCTGCGCCTTGGGCCCAAGGTCGCGTCAATGCTGCGACGCGAAGCGGCGCCGCTGGAACTCATGATGGAGCACCAGCTATTGACGCGGTACTATGTCGACGCCCTGAAGTGGAACCGTGCCAGCCAGCAGGCGAGCCAGATCCTGCGGCATTGCACGCACAAGAACCCGCGGGCGCGGATCCTGGAGATCGGGGGAGGGACTGGCGCCTGCACCCAGGTCATCCTCAACGCCTTGGAGCAGGATCGGCTCGCCACGGGCGAGCTGCCCCTCGCTGTCTATGACTTCACCGACATCTCCTCGGGCTTCTTCGAGACGGCGCGCAAGCGGTTCGAGCCGTGGCGGGACATGATGCGGTTCCGGACGCTGGATGTCGAGCGCGACCCTGAGGGCCAAGGCTTCGAGTCAGGGTCCTACGACGTCGTCGTGGCCTGTCAGGTCCTGCACGCCACGGCGAACATCAGGAGGACTCTCCGCAACGTTCGCAGCTTGCTGAAGCCCGGCGGCAAGCTCGTGCTGGTAGAGACGACGAACGATCAGCCGGACCTGTTCTTCGTCTTTGGTCTTCTTCCTGGGTGGTGGCTAAGCGAGGAGGAGGAACGGGAGTCCACACCGTCCCTCAGCATCCCGTTCTGGCACCAGGTCCTCGCGGAAACGGGCCTCAGCGGCGTCGACCTCGAGGTCCATGATTGCGAAAGCGAGGAGCACTACATGCTCAGCGTCATCATGTCGACGGCCGTGAGTGAACCAGAAAGGAGTGCGGTTCCGCCGCCGCCGCCGCCGCCACCACCATCGGTCGCCATCTTACTCGGAGACGCTTCTTCGTCGCCGCCGCCGTCTGAATGGTTGCAAAAGCTGAATACCTCGGTAGCTGAGCACGCAGGCCCCGACATCTCCGTGACCTCCTACACAGATTCGACGTCGGTGGAGGGCAAATACTGCATATTCTTGGGTGAGTTGACAGAGCCGACTCTGGCCCGCGCGGGACCCGAACAGTTCCGCTCCCTCATCGACATGGCGAACGGCTGCAAGGGTCTCCTATGGGTTACCCGCGGTGCCTCGATGGAATGCGAGGACCCATGGTCCAGCCTCCATCTCGGACTGCTGCGCACGCTGCGGAACGAGAACGGCGGCACTACTTACATGTCTTTGGATCTGGACCCGAATGACGAGTCGCCATGGTCGACTGAAGCCGTCTCCGCTATGACACGTGTCTTTGCCGAGTTGCTCCGGCATGACTTGAGCCGACAACACGAAGGAGGCGAAGTGGTGGACTACGAGTACGCGGAAAGGGCGGGTACGGTGAACGTCCCTCGCGCGCACAAGAACAAGTCCTTGAACGACTGGACGGTCGGACGATGGCAACCCCCGTCCGAATACGAATCTGACCAGGCCAGTCGGATGCCTTTCCGGCCGGTCGACGAACAGCGCCAACTCCGCCTGGACGTCGGAACACCCGGTCTCATGGACACGCTCTTCTTCAGGGAGAGCGAAAGCAACCCTGACCGTCAGGTTTCCTCTCCCAGCGGCTGGGTGGAGATCGAACCGCGGGCCATTGGGCTCAACTTCCGCGACGTCATGGTGGCCATGGGCCAGCTGGAGGCCAACCGGGTCATGGGCTTCGAGTGTTCGGGCGTGGTCTCGAGGCTGGACGAGGTGGCCGCCCGGGAGTCGGGCCTCCACGTCGGCGACCGGGTGTGCGCATTGCTCATGGGCGACGGTTGGAGCACGCGGCCCAGGGCGCCGTGGACGAACGTGGTCGGCATCCCCGCCGGCCTGGACTTTGTCCAGGCGGCCTCCGTCCCCCTGGTGTTCACGACGGCCCACGTCGCCCTCGAGGAGACGGCGCGGCTGCGCAGCGGAGAGCGCGTGCTGATCCACGCCGGGGCGGGCGGCGTGGGCCAGGCCGCCATCATGCTGGCTAAGCTCGCCGGTGCCGACGTGTTCGTCACGGCGGGCACGGAGGCGAAACGCCGCTTCCTCGCGGACAAGTTCGGTATCCCCGCCGACCGCATCTTTTCGAGCCGCGACACGAGCTTCGCGGCTGAGGTGATGGATGCCACCGGTGGAGCGGGCGTTGACGTGGTGTTAAACTCGCTGGCTGGCGCGATGCTGCAGGCCAGCTTCAACTGCCTGGCGGAATTCGGCCGGTTCGTCGACATAGGAAAGCGGGACTTTGAGCAAAATAACCGACTGGACATGCTCGCCTTCAGTCGCAACGTCTCCTTCTCCTCTCTCGACCTGCTCTCCTGGCAGAGGGCCAAAGGCAGCGCCATCGCGCGGGCCATGCGGTCCGTCGCCGAGCTGCTGACGAGCAGATCCATCGCGCCCGTGGGACCCATCACGACGTACGCGGTATCCGACATGGAGAAGGCATTCCGCGTCATGCAGAGCGGCAAGCATACGGGCAAGATTGTCGTCACGGTAGACGCCGCGGACATGGTGCCTGTCCGACTGCGCCAGAACGAATTCCCCGCCACGCCGCTTCGTCTCGCAGGCGACGCGTCTTACCTCGTGGTCGGCGGCCTGGGAGGCATCGGTCGCTGTCTTTGCGAGTGGCTGGTGGAGCGGGGAGCGAGAAACGTCGTCGTCATGTCGAGGAGCGCAGGGCCGGGAGCCTTCCTCGCAGAGCTTGCTCGAGAGGCAGAGGCCAGCGGAGGAGGCTGCGTGAATATCCGCGCAATCGCGTGCGATGTGTCCGACTCGGACCAACTTGCCGGCGCCTTGAAGGCCTGTCAAGACCTGCCGCCCATCCGCGGCGTCATTCAAGGGGCCATGGTCCTCCAGGTGTGTCTTCTTTCACCTCCATATGTGTTTTCTCCGTTCCAGTGGTACCCGTCTGCTGACTCCCGCGACCGTGACAGGATACGCTGCTGGACCAGATGACTCTGGCGGATTTCCAAGCGGCGACCAGGCCCAAAGTCCAGGGCAGTTGGAACCTCCACACGCAGTTAGGGCGAGACCTCGATTTCTTCATCATGCTCTCCTCCCTCGTGGGAGTCATGGGCGCCGCCGGTCAAGCCAACTACGCCGCCGGCTGCACTTTCCAAGACGCCCTGGCCGCGCACCGCAAGTCACAGGGCCAGCCGGGGGTCTCCGTGGACATGGGGATGGTGAAGTCGGTAGGATACGTTGCCCAGGCGGAGAAGAAGGGGAGACAAGAGGGCAGCGCGGTCTCCGTGTCGGCGAGACTTGCCCGCCTCGGGTTCCAGCCCCTGGCTGAGAGTCAGCTTCTGGACGTGTTGGAGGCGGCCGTGATGCTGCCCTCGCGGGACACCCCGCTCCCGGCATCCATTGTCACGGGCATCAACACAGGGCCTGGCCCGCATTGGAACGAGGCGGCGTGGATGGGGCAGCCATGCTTCGCAGGGATACGGTACAGGGAGTTGTCGCCGTCGTCGTCGTCGTCGCCTGCGGAACCAACCGAGAAGAATAACGTGAACGCGGCGGGAAGCGGGCTGCGTCAGATGCTCCAGGGGGCGGCATCGCTCGCCGCCGCCACCAACATCACCAGCCAGGCCATTGCCCAGAAGGTGGGAAGCATGTTTGGGCGGAGCGAGGCCGAAGTCAGTCCGGCCCAGAGCCTGGCCAGTCTCGGCATCGACTCGCTTGTGGCCGTCGAGCTTCGCAACTGGATCGTGGCACACGTTGCCGCAGAGGTCTCCACCATCGAGCTGATGCAGAATGTATCGCTGGGTGAGCTCGCCGGCATCATCGCCCGGAAGAGCACACTGGTCCCTCAGGCGTTGCTGGCGTAAGGTAGGATAGCCGAGTTAGGCGTTGATGATGTTGGGTGTATGTATATGAATCCGGGGCGTTCGGTTCCAGGGCGCAGGTTGAGGGCGTTACGGATGAGGGCGCTATGGACATACATATCTTAGTAATATAAAGCCTAAAAAACAGTTTATAGAACACTAATACATATAAAAGTAGTAATAAATCTAGCTAAATCGAGCGATATCTGTATTAGCTAGTTTCAAGTAGAAACTCCGCCTAGATACGGCAGCCTGCAGGACGCACTAGGTCAAAATTCAATTGATTAATAGGTGTATGGTATAAGGGGTAGAAATTACCTAATATAGCTAGTAGTCCCGCTTTAAAGTGTTATCAATAAAGTATAAGTAGCTAGAAATTTTAGATAAGCAGGAGGTCTATGCCCCTATGCTTATAAAAAGTGAACCCTAGGCCCCTGCTAAAGTCTGACTTCCAGCTTATACCCGCAGTAGTCTTCCCCCTATATTTACAGCGCTTAATAGCGCCTACCCCACCTAACTACCCTAACTGCCTTAACTGCCCTACGCGTAACTGCCCTAACTGCCCTGCCCTGGCTATAACTGCCCTGCACCTAACTGCCCTAACTGCCTTAACTGCCCTAGCCGCAACTGCCCTGGCCGCAACTGCCCTGGCCGCAACTACCCTGGCTGCAACTGCCCTAGCCGCAACTGCCCTGGCTGCAACTGCCCTGGCTGCAACTGCCCTGGCTGCAACTGCCCTACCCTGCCCGTACTTACCCTTTTCGCTCTAGACTCGCGCAAGTGCCTCGCCTAGTAATTATTAGCCAATCAGAACCCTTAAAAAGCCTCCCCTTAGGTGTAGGCCTATTAACCCAATGCGGAAAGAATTCAATTTTGACCCAGTGCGTCCTGCAGGCTGCCGTACCTAGACCTATATATAGAGTTTTAGACAGTTATATATTAATTTTTAGTCACTGTGCACCCTATACCGTATGATTCGATAACCTCAATATTCCGCAAACGTACTAGTATCACGCGATATACCGGATGCATCTATATGTTGTAGCACAACGCTCCGGCGCCCGGTGCCTTGATTTCCACTGGCAGGAACAATATGAGCGAGATTTGTGACCGTATGTATATATTTGAGCTCATAAACAATATTCGACGCGAACGAGCGCGAGCGGAACGACCTGCCGGCTATTGAAAACCCTGGTCTAGTCTACTGTCTGCATGTAAAAAGCGATATTGTTTCGCGCGACAACGAATGCCGTGCCAGCCGAGGGTCGACAAGCCCTGCCGAGACGAAGGAACCACCGCCGCCTAGATTCCTAGGAAGAACATACCGTTGTCCACGATCGGGGCGGCGCCATTGATGGCCGTCTCCACGACCGGCTCCCAGCAGGCAGAGGAGATTATGTTCAGCTCGCCCAGGTCTTTGAGAACGTTGACCACCTGCAGCATCTTGGCCTTGGAGTCGCCGTCCTTTCCGGACAGGGTCGCCAAGAACTTTGCGCAGTGCAGCAAGGGTATAGAGAGAAAAGGATGTGCCTGTGAACGTGGGCCCCAAGCGATGTGAGCACTCGGACGGGATGACACACTCCAAACAGGCCTACGGCGTGTTCGGCCGATGAGAGAGACAGAGAGAGAGAGAGAGAGAGAGAGAGAGAGAGAGAGACTTACCTTGAGCGCGTTCAGCTGGGATAGCGTCGACGACAGCTTCACCATTTCCGCGGCAGCATCGCGTGCCTTGTCTCTGTACTCCGCCACGGCGTCCTGCCACGTCTGCTCGGTGCCCCAGGGCGCCAGCTCGACTACCTGGTCCAGCTTGAGCGTGATGCAGTGGGCCATGAGGCTGATGAACAGGAGGAGGGGGTCTGCCCGGATCATTGACCGCGTGTACGATTTGGCGAACATGTCGAAGCGGCGCCCGCAGATCTCCGCCAGCGATCTGTGCTCGTCCCAAAAGTAGTCTCTGTCGGCCTTGCCGTTCAGATACTGCCGGTGCCGCGCCGTGGCCCGCGCCCAGACGGTACTGAAGACGATGCATTCGCTCATCGGGTTCCGGGCCGCCCCGCCGCCGTCGCTCAGCAGTTCTGACAGGTACGGCATGGGAGCCGGCTGCCCGTTCCCGTCCTCGAACTCGGAGGCCGGCAAACGCGTCGCGATCTGCCAGTGAGCAGCCTCAGTAACAAAGACATGTAGACGTCCGACAAGCGGATCTGGTCTTGTTCGAAACTCACGTTGTTCTCGCTCATGGTGGTTGGCATCTCCTCGATGTCGCAGAAGAGGCGATCGACGCAATACATGACCCAGAACGTCCTCCTCTTCTCCTCCATCAGTGCCGGGCTGTTTTCCTTGTCCGAGAAACGGAAGGGAGTCGCGTCGCCGTAGCCCGGCTCGGGATCCAGATGGTCCAGCTTGAGAATCTGGACGAGACGCAGGGCACGGCCGGCGGTGAACCAGGCGCGCGTGAAGAGGTTCTGGGTGAACTCGTAGATGGCCGTCAGGATCAGGGCCTGCGTGTGCTGCAGCCAGTACGGCGACTCGTGCAAGTGGTCGCCCAGCTCGAGCCTGGCGAGCATCTTGCGCGTTTCCTCGTAGAGCGCGTCACGCAGGTACTGGAACTGCGGGGAGCGGGAGGCGGCCAGGGTCCACATGGCGTACTGCAGGCAGCCGTGGGATTCGGACGGCCATTGCGTCTGTTTGGACCATCGGAAGTAGCTCGAGGGCTCGAGGAAAGGGGCGAAGAACTGGGAGCGGTCGAAGAAGAGTTGGTCTCTGGTGCGGTGGTGGTTTAGCAGAAACGAATCAGACATAGCAGACGAAACCAACATGGCCAGAACAAGCATTCAAGGCGGTGCAGAGGCGGATGACTCACAGCTCAGCACGCACGACGCCGGTGGCCAGACAGTTCGCCTTGACCAGACCCTTGGTGGACGGGGAGTCGTGATGCTGCCAAGCCTGGAACATCGGGTCCATGGGCATGGGCACCGGCTCCGAGAGCATCGGTACCGGCTCTGAGAGCAGCGGCTCCGGGTGTACCGGTTCCGAGAGCACCGGATCCAAAGGCACGGGCTCCAGGGGCGTCGTGGGCTTGGTGGAGGAAGTATGAGGCACCGTATAGGGATGGACCTGATCTTCGCCGTGGGGGACGTCGGAGTCGAGGTCAACGTCGTCATCCAGAGCGTCCTGGTCCACTTCAAGGTCTCTCGGGTCGATATCAGACTGCTTCGAAAGGCAGCTCTCCAGGGCAGCTAAGACATGGTCACATGAGAATGAGATGGTGTCCTCCTGTACGCGACAGTTGGAATCACACGTACCGAGCCTCATCCTCAGATCTCTGAGATGGCCTTTCTTCGGCCCGCGCTGGGGACGGTTCGGGTTGTAGCTGCAGTCGACCCCGGTTTCGACGCAGTTCCCGCAGGGGTGTTTGCGATCGCATCGCGACTTCTTACGACGACACTCCTGGACAGTTGTGAGTTCGGTCAGCTCCAGTCCCGCCGCCGGCGCTGCGGGGAAAAGACGACAAGACATACCTGGCAGGCCAAGCCAGCATGCTGTCGGGAGGAGCCGTTCTGATTCCGTTTCTCTGGGGCCATGGTGGCGGGCCACATAATCCATGGGGAAGCACGCCGTTGCGAACGCTGCCCGCGCCGGGGCGAGCCATTTCAGAGTCGTGCAGTGGTCTTCTTTAAAGACTGATCGAATGAGGAATCGAAAGCAGGCGGCATCACCGTCCACCTCCAGACGCCGCGCCCCCACGTGGATTATCTAGGATCCGAGACACTGCGGGTGGATGATGCTGAAGGATCATGCAAGCAGAATCCTCTACTTGTCAGAAAAGATTATAGCAACCAACAGACAGTTGAGAAAGCTGGGAAGGCGGGCGAGGCGACGAGGCAGGAGGGGGGCCGGGGCAAGACGGGCGGGAGGACTCCACTAATATATGGGCCGGTCCGAAGGCCGAGGCGGGTCTGTACAGGGGATGTACGGGGGTGCCCCTGTCCATCCCGATTTAACCACCCGGCAGCCTCTGTTGAAGGCTTTCTCGAGTTCAAACCAGTCGCATTCGGCTACCCGTACCACAAATCACATTTCACCCGCTGCCCCTCGATTCCTTCCCCGTACCACCGTCCACTGGCATCGGCTGAATCGCTCAGTCGACGAGACAGCGGCCATAGGCCAAACTTACGAGATCGGGACACATGGTTGTCCATCCGCACGGCACAGCACATGCGGCTTACTCGGGCACCCGCTCACCCGCTCACCGAAGACGTCTGCGCCGCCTCCGTGCACAGCGCAAATCACACATCACAGATGCTGGCATGGGTCCGGACTTTCACCCCGGACTTTCAGAGGCATCGAGCACGCGTCGCCAGCCGTGATATCGCCATGGCGTGACCCGGTATCATTCCGCCATGGCCCCCGGGCAGGGCCTGGTGGCCTTTTAACTGGATCCGCCGCCGTCATCATCATCATCATCATCACCGCCACCACCTGGACGCAGAAAACAGCATAGCCTGTAGCGCCGCCCACTCTTACCACGCCCGCTACTCTTGCTACTACGCCTACGCCTTGTCGCCGATATGCTGGTGCGAGACGCGCTGCAAAAGGTCCTTTCCCTCACAGCCTTAGGGGCAGGCCCGACGCCGACGCCGACGCCGACGCCGCCTTGGAACATCACCCAGCTCTTCGGGCCCCATTTGTCCGCCAATGCAACCATACTGTTGCCCACCGATGCCAACTACACGCAAGAAGCCACGCAGCGCTGGACAAGCCACTCGGCTCCGTCCTTCGTCGGCGCCATCCAGCCCGCCACCGTCGACGACGTCCAGACCATTGTGAGAACCCCTCCTCTCCCCCGTCGTCTCGTCTCGGGTGATGAACGTGCTTACAGAGCTCTCGTAGGTCAAGATAGCCTCGAGCCACGAGATCCCGCTCTTGGCCACCGGCGGCGGCCATGGCGTGTCGAGTACTCTGGAAGACATCCGCCACGGCCTACAGGTTGACCTGGCCGAGTTCCGCCACGTGAGTCTCGACCAGGAACGAAACTTATTGACCGTAGGAGGGGCCTCCAAGTTTTCCGATCTCATCGGCATCCTCTACGGCTCCGGGTACCAATTCCGTAAGCCACACACCACCAACAACCCATCTTCGTCACGCTCTTGATTCTCACCCGACGTCGTCCTCTAGCCGTGGGCACGGCCTACTGCGTAGGCGTTGTGGGCGCCACCCTGGGCGGCGGCGTCAGCGCCGGCCAGGGCGTCATGGGACTGCTGTCCGACCTGCTCGAGTCCGTCGAGATGGTCACGGCCGCCGGCCAGGCCCTGACCGTCTCGGCCGCGAATAACTCGGACCTGTTCTGGGCGCTGCGCGGGGCGGGAGCCAACTTCGGCATCGTCACCTCGGCGACGTACCGGGCGCCCCGGTTCATCAACGGCGGGCACGTCGTCAACGCGAACTATCTCTACCCCGCCAGCATGAGCCGCTCCGTCTTCGAGACCTTGGTGGCCTTCGACGACGACCTCCCGGCGGAACTCGCCCTCAACTTCGGGGCCTTCTACAACCCGGCCATCGACCAGGTGCGTCCATCTCCTCTACCCCGGACCCGTTCCGTGGCGTTCGCGCTCGTTGATTCGTAAGCGGTAACCCCATGTGACCACAGATGGCCCTCATCGTCAACGCGAACTACCACGGCACGATGGCCGACGCCGAGGCGGTCCTGAAGCCCTTCGTGGCCCTGGGCCCCATCCAGTCCGAGCACCTCGTGGTCCCCTGGCCGCGCGTCTTCGAGACGTCGTACTTCGGCATCGACGACACCAAGGCCTGCGCGCGCAACCAGCACGTCAACATGTACAGCACCGCGGCGGTCCGAACGGATCCCGCGGCCATGGCGGCGTTCGCGGACGAGCTGCTGGCCTTCTCCCGGTCGAACCCGGAAGTCGCCTCCACGTTCGTCGTCCACCGCTTCCCGACCCAGGCGGTGCGTCGGGTGCCGGACGACGCGTCGGCGTACCCGTATCGCGACCTCAAGATGCACATGTGTTTCTCCCCCCCCCCCCCAAGTCGCGACGGCGTTTTGTGATGGCACCACCCGTGAGTCGTCGTTGACGCCTACCTCCGCAGCCAGTTGGAGAGCTCCTACGAGGACAGGAGCAAGGACGCCGAGGTGGACGCGTTCCTACGCGCGGCGCGGAAGGAATTCGCAGCGGGCAGCGGGTATGAGAACGCCTCCGTCTACGTCAACTTCGCGCACGGGGACGAAGGCCCGGACGCGTGGTACGGCTCTGCAAATTTGCCGAGGTTGGGCAAGCTGAAGCGCGACTGGGATCCGGAGGGCGCTTTCAGCTTCTACAATCCCGTGCCGCAGGTATAAATCCCGGGATATGCGCGGGTACAGTTTAGTTATCCTAACAAGACCAGACATTATCGCGAGCAGATTTAGTTAGCACAAAAGTAACAATTAAAGTGAGGCAATTGGCAACACAAAGCCCCGTCGTCCGTATTCTACGACAGTTGCGGCTATAGCAAACTCCGGCCGAGATTCTCCGGTCAGAATACCACTCGGGGAATGTCCGGTTCGATGTTGACGGTTTAAATACCCGCTCGGTCAGCAGCGACGTCGACAGACAACCGAGCGAAGTATTATAACCCGAACCCTGACGTTCTGACAACACCTGTCTGTCTTCCGGACACACACCAAACAGCCCTCCCCTGACCGTCCGCCTTCACACAAGCGCCATGGCCGGAGAGACCACCCGCCTTCTCAGCCCTCAGGCCCCGAACCCCTCGCGCCTCGTTACGCTCGTCACCTGGGACGGGGAGAGGGACCCCCAGAACCCACTGAACTGGGGACCGCGGAAGAAATGGGGTCACGTCGCTAGCCTGGCGCTGCTGACCTTCCTCGTGTAAGTCCGCGGCTGACACCCCAGTGTGCCCCCCCGAACTAACGCGAAGACAGTCCCCTCGGGGCCACTATGTTCGCGCCGGCCGTGCCGCAAGCCGTCGCCGACCTCGACGGGCGCGGTGACACTATCGGCCCCCTTATGCTCTCTATATACGTCCTCGGCTGGACTATGGGCCCCCTCCTTGTGGCGCCGGCCTCCGAGACCTGGGGCCGGCTGCCGGTGTACTCGTGGGGCAGCGCCCTCTATCTCGTCTTCACCGCCGCCTGCGCGCTCGCGCCGGGCGCCGGGAGCCTAATCGTCTTCCGCTTCCTCGCTGGCTCCGCCGGCTCCGCCCCGCTGACCCTCGGCGCTGGGACTATCTCCGACCTCATCCCCGTGCAGCAGAGGGGGCTGGCCCTCTCTATGTACATGGTCGGCCCGATACTTGGGCCCGCCGTCGGCCCGCTCGTCGGCGGCTACCTGACGGACGCCTGGGGGTGGAGGAGCGTCTTTTGGGGGCTGCTCGTCCTATACGGCCTCTTGGCCGTCGTGCAGGTAGCCGTTATGCGGGAGACCTACGCCCCGGCTATCCTGGCGCGGGAGGCGGAGCGTCTCAACGCCGCCCAACGCCGCGGGGACGGGGACGTCGCGTGGAAGTCGGTGCTAGACGGCGGACTGTCTGGCGGAGAGGCGCTCAGGAGGGCCCTCATGCGGCCCACGAAGCTGACCCTCAAGTCCCCCGTCAATATGTTCATCTCCGCCGTCTCCGCCTACATCAACGGCCTCCTGTTCCTGATCGTGGCCACCCTGCCCCTCGTGTTCGGGAGGGAGTACCGCTTCGGCCCGCGGGCCGTGGGCCTCGCCTTCGAGGGCATCGGGGTCGGCAACGTCGCCGGGCTGGCCGTCTTCGCGCTGACCAGCGACCGCTACGTGCGGAAGCGGCTGGCCGAGGGCACGCTCAAGCCCGAGGACAGGCTGGCGCCGGTGGTGGCCGCGGGCCCGATGCTCGCCGCGGGCCTCCTCTGGTACGGCTGGAGCGCGCAGCTGCACGCGCACTGGATCGTTCCCGTCGCGGGCACCGCCCTGGTTGGGACGGGCAACATCCTGTTCTTCTCGGCCATCATCGGCTACCTGATCGACGCCTTCACCGTCCACGCCGCCTCGGCTATCGCCGCCAACATTATCATCCGGTCCCTAGGGGGCACCCTGCTGCCTCTCGCCGGGAACCACTTGTATCTGGCGCTGGGCTGGGGTTGGGCTTCCTCGCTCCTGGCCTTGTTCCCGCTGCTGTTCACGCCCGGGCTGTTGCTGCTATATACGCGTGGGGAGCGTATTCGGGCAAAATACCCGGTCGAACTATAAAAAGGGGCTTCTCTCGTTATGCTCCTTCTTCGCTTTAGTCATAAGATATACTTCAGATAGAATAAACAGGTTATAGATAGGCCTAAGTTCCTAAATAGTATTAAATGAGATATATTTATATTATAATCCAACGCGTAATAGGGGATTAAAGATATATATATGTATACTCTTCTTTAATAGAAATTATAGGCGGTAGCATTATATAATCTATATATTCTATGTAGACACTAGTTAATCTATAATCCAGATTAAACCCGAAAGTTAATTATATTAATAATATTCGATATATGCAGATGCGACGGAATTCCTCACAGAGCTATATAAGATATCAGAAGTCGTCTTTGTTCTTCTCATATTAAATAAAGACTTTGCCTATCGACGTGCCTGCAGACTTAACGCCCGATATATATAAGAGTCACCCCAAGCTTTCTAACCAATTCGCAGGGGCTGTAGTCGTGCAGTCAGTCTTCTACCTCGACGCCTATTTCAGGACAGATCCGGCGTTGCTGCTGACGATAGAACCCGTGGCGTCCGTGTTCTTCATGAGATATAAGTACGCCTCGGCCACCTCCTCAGGCGACCCGGCCTTCCCCAGCAACGACTTCTCCGCCGACATGCCGCGCATCATCTCCCGGTACTCCCCCCACAGCTCGGTCTCGGTGGCGCCGGGGGCCACGCAGTTCACCCTCCGGGGCGCCATGTCGCAGGCCAGGTTCCGCGTCAGGCCGTGCTGGGCCGCGGCGTAGGCGGAGAAGACGGAGTACCCCGGGATCGGCTTCTCGGCCACCTGGCCCGAGGTGAGGATCAGGGACGACGCGTAGCCCTCGCGCAGGAACCTGGCGCCGAGCTTAGCGACGAGCAGCGGCACGAAGACGGGCATCTGCGCGCTGCGGGCCAGGTAGGCGAGGTCGACGTCCTTGATGGGCCGCACGTCCGGCTTGCCCGCCGTGTTGACGATGTGATCGAGCGGCTCGGCCCCCTGCCTCGTGACATCGGACAGGAGCTTCTCCAGGCCGGCCTCGACCGCCTCGCTGCCGAGGTCGATGGTGTGCCCCGTGGGCTTGTGCTTCGCCTGGGGCACCGTCTCCCGGAGCCTCTCGAGGGCGCGGTCGACCTTGGCCTGGCTCGACGAGGCGATGGCCACGCGGGCGTTCTCGGCGAGGCAGAGCTTCGCGACGGCGAAGCCGATGCCGGACGAGCCTCCCAGGATGAACACGGACTGGCCGGCGATAGAGGGCATGTTGGAGAATCTGGGGGGGTTTCGACGTCGTGAAAAGGTGTGTGCGGGCTGGTGATGGTTGGACGGATGAGCGGCGGATCAGGGGCAGAGGCTGAGCATCAATATCTTACGAATTCCCACGTCCAGGAGGCCCAGTCTGTGTATCTTCACTTATATCCAACCATTCCGGCGTTTGCTTCGCGGCCGCGCTCGCAGCCGGAGTTAACGCCGTCCCTGGCCGCAATTGTTTATGCATTCTTTTCCCCCCGCCTGCTGCATGCGGTAATACGGTATCCCAGGCGGACCGGGACCGTTAGCTCCGGGTCGTTAAGTCCGACCCGTCGTCACATTACAGCTCGACGACATGCCAAGCAGACGGGTGCTACACACAGGCTATTGATGTTGGATGGTTCTGTTCCTACTCGTACGGAGTAATACCTTTTAGAGAAGCGGTTCCACATGTGCGGGAGCAGCATCTGCGGCTTACTACTAGATATCTTACGACATTTCGACACCCCTGCCATCCTCCAACGCCACGGGCGC
The DNA here is from genome assembly GCA_026260285.1 of Colletotrichum sansevieriae. Classification (NCBI taxonomy): domain Eukaryota; kingdom Fungi; phylum Ascomycota; class Sordariomycetes; order Glomerellales; family Glomerellaceae; genus Colletotrichum; species Colletotrichum sansevieriae. The sequence goes on along the minus strand of JAOQIF010000554.1, from coordinate 12,978 downwards.
GCATATCTGTCTTAGACGGGACGGGAGGGGTGAATTTGATAACGAAGGAGGCTGGAGACGGTGACATCAGCTGGGCGAGTAGAGTAAGTAGCAAGTCTCACCGTGTAGGAACAAACACGATAGCGATAACTAAGGCAGGGATGAGAGTTGTTCGGCCGGGCTAAACGGCTAGACGAATGCGAAGTGACATCGACAGTAAGACACGCGCACAATACCATCCCGCAGCTAGAACGCCTCGCAGTACCGCTGCCACGCCTCGTCCTGCCTGACGAGCGCCAGCTCGCGCGGCCGCAGGCTGAGCATCACGTCCACGCTCCCGTCACGCCGCATCGGCATCACGTACACCGTGCTCGGGAGCGGCGTGAACCGCGGCCGGTTCATGAAGTCCGGCCTGCCCAGAGCCCCGTAGTCCGCCTCCCACCGCATCGCCAGCCCCGACGACGACCCGACGTCGAGGTCCGGGTCGAAGCGTCCGGCGAACGCAATGGTACTCCGGTCCCGCGTCCCCGCGATGAGCGTCGCGAAGCTGCGCACCTCGTGCTCGCCCGACGCCTCGGCCAGGCTCTTGCGGAGCGCCGACGCCGCCCGCGCGAGCGGCCCGGTCGCGAGCTCCCCCAGCGGGAGGAACGTCGCCGCGATGTAGACCATGTGGCCCATGTACTCGGGCGAGACCCCCATGATGCTGCGCGCGTCCAGCGCCCGCGCGAGCTTGGAGACGGCGTCGGCGGGCTTGCCGAGCCGCACGCGCGCGGCCGCCACGCGCTGCCAGCAGAAGGCCGTGAGGGCGTCGTTGGTCGAGACGAACGAGACGCTCGGGTCGATGAACTCGTCCCGGTCGGACGCCAGCCGCTTCAGGGCCCGCAGGTTCTCGGACGAGAAGTTGAAATCGCACCACTCGAAGGCCATGAACGGGTCGGGGGACGTCGGGCTCCCGGCCACGGGCGGCCTCCTCATGTGCAGGTGCTCGAGGGCTCGCTCGTCGCCCGGCTGGAGCAGCGGGACCAGGTCCCGGCGGCGTCGGTTGCCCCAGTCCGCGGCCGAGGGCGGGAACGGCTCGCCCCTCATGGCCAGCGCGAAGAGGTGGATGGCGTGGCTGAGGCCCGCGGCGTCCATGACGTTGTGCTGGCAGGCCCAGTTGAGCAACAGGCCGCCCCGGACGAGGTTGATCTGGACGGCGATCACCGGGGCCGGCTCGTCTTCCGACTCCTCGTAGCTGAGCGGAAAGGCCGTCCGGGGCCCCAGGACGGACCCGTCGAGTACCTTCAGGGATGCCTTGGCCTCGAGGATCTGGGAGTACGGCGGCAGCAGGTCTCTACAGTCCTTGACGCCGCGGACGAACGTCCCCTTGAACCGTTCGCAGGGGACCATGCTCGTGAGCCCCGAGGCGCCGTCTCCGCGTCCTCGCGTCACGACCTGGCCTGCGAGCCATGGGAAGGTCTCTACAAGCCGCAGGGCGCCGCGGCGTATCTCGGCAACGCTGGCCTCAGCTTGCTCGTCGTCGATGGCGAAGCCTAGGCAGAAATGCAGGTAGGTCTTCAGCATCGGCAGCTGGCCGATGAAATCTTGATAGTAGTCGAATGACTCCATGGCATGAGAGCTTGGCGGGCAGTTGGTAGTGGGTTATGCTGACTGGTTGAAAGGGTAACTCGACTTGGAAAACAATAGAGGTGGACGAGAATTTCCTGCGAGTAGGTTGGTTCCTATGGGAGCAGGATGAGCACTTCGTTCCGGAGCGTCCATGTAAATCACAATCCGGCCAACAGAACGTACTATCTTTTCCGCGTTGAAACTCCGGAGGCACTTCTGGCTGGGGCTTATATGCCTACGCCGAGTCGGAATATCACCTTGCTATAGACACCCAGCATAAGCCGAACACATAGAAACTCCTGGGCCGCTGTTAAAGCGCCTTCTCGGCGTTGTCCAAATAGAAATTCGAGACTAGGAAGCAGAACTGTATGGACGCCATTTATTCATCACCCATCTGAAAGCGCGTCCCACAATCTCCAGCCTGACCACAAGACAAACCTCTATCCAGAATACATACCTACAACCGACTGATCGCTAATGGCGCAGGAAAGCGTAGAACTAAGCTCCGGCTCCGACACGAAAGTAGCAGTGGTCGGGGCGGGCATTGTCGGGCTGATTCTCGGCATGGGGCTCGCGAAAAGGGGCATCAAGGTCGAGATATACGAGCAGGCCTCGGGGTTCCGGGAAATCGGCGCCGGCGTCGCCTTCACGGCCAACGCTATCCGCTGCATGGCCTTGATCGACGAAAACGTCTCGGCATCGGTCCGGGCCGTCGCGACGCCCAACGGCGACCCGGACAGTCCCACCGACTACCTCCAGTGGGTCGACGGGTTCCACGACGACGACCGAGTGCTCTTCCGGCTGGACTGCGGATACAGGGGGTTCGAGGGCTGCCACCGCGCCCACCTGCTCGACGAGCTGGCCAAGCACGTCGACGGCGGCCTCGTCCACTTCGGCAAGCGGCTGGTGTCCCTCGCTGAGAACGGCAACGGCGTGCGGCTCCGCTTCGCGGACGGGACCGCCGCCCAGGCCTCGGCCGTCGTGGGCTGCGACGGCATTAAGTCCACGGTGCGCAGGCTCCTGCTCGGTGAGGAGGACCCGGCGTCGTATCCCCATTTCAGCCACAAGGTCGCCTACCGCGCCCTCGTCCCGATGGACGAGGCCGAGGCCGCGCTGGGACACTACAAGGCGCGCCACCAGCATATGCACATCGGCCCCGGCGCCCATATGCTTCACTTCCCCGTGGCCCGCCAGACCGTCATGAACCTGGTCGCCTTCGTGGACGAGCCCGCCGACTGGCCGCTGAGCAACACCACCATGGTGGCGCCGGCGACCCGGTCCGAGGTGGCCGCCGCCTTCGAGGGCTGGGGCGCCACCGCGAGGGCGCTGGTCGGCCTCTTCCCGGCTGAGCTGGACAAGTGGGCCATCTTCGACATGTACGACCACCCGCTCCCGTCCTACAGCAGGGGCCGGGTCTGCCTCGCCGGCGACGCCGCCCACGCGTCGGCCCCGCACCACGGCGCCGGGGCGGGGATCGGCATCGAGGACGTCCTGGCCTTATGCACCCTGCTCGAGCGGACGCTCCGGCGGGACCGAGTGCGGGTGGACGACATCGAGGACGCCTTCTCCTGGTACGACGAGGTCCGTCGGGGCCGCTCGCAGTGGCTTGTGAAGAGCAGCCGCGAGGTCTGCGACATTTACGAGTGGAAGCATCCGGAAACGGGCGCGGACGCGGATAAGTGCCTAGCCGAGATTAAGGACCGTTCCCACAAGCTATGGTACTTTGATATCGAGGGTATGTTGGCTAGTTTGTCCGGTCCGTAGCGTGCGTTTCTCTGTTTTATGCCCGGACGCACTACTGTACTCAATATTACTCCTGAAAAGCTTACGTGTTATTAAATATATATCTGTATGTAGTTATGTGAACCTCTAGGAGATGTCTCCTCCAACGAAGCAACTACTAGCAGATAGATATAGGCAGATAGGAATATCTACTGGGATATCCACACGTTCATCTCGGGATATGGATTAACTTCTCAACTCCATCTTTTCACTTTAATTACTCATGTAGTATTCTCCGATATATGTGCAAGGTCGTTTCGTATTCGATATTTGAGCACCTAATGCTACCCTAAGAATAGCTAATATCTCAGAGTCTCAGAGCGTGACCACTAGCTTCTTGGCCGACACCCCCTTCTTCTGCTGATCTAACGCCTCCTGCAGCGCTTCGAGCCCGCGGCCGACCACGATGGGCTCCGGCGCGCACTTGTAACTCCCCTGCGCCAGCGCCTTGGGGAGGTAGTCCTCGAAAACGGCCTTGCTGACGTCGTTGTCCTTGATGGTGGTGGAGAAGATAAACTTGCTCTGCACGCCCTCGGGGAGCTCTCCGCTGTAGGGCAGCGCCATGGCGACGAACTTGGCGCCCTTGCCGCGGCGAACCACCTCGATGCACGGCTCCGGCGACCCCGGGAGGATCGCGAAGGCGCCCCCGACCTCCTTGCCCTCGAACGCCTTCACCAGGTCCTCGGTGACGGTGGGGCTCGAGTAGTCAAAGGCCCGGCTGGCGCCCAGGCCCTTGCAGAAATCGAAGTTCTTGGGCGAGCAGGTCGTGATGACCTCGTAGCCGGACGCCACGGCGAGCTGGATGGCGTTGCTGCCGACGCTGGAGGAGCCGGCCCAGACCAGGACGGTCTTGCCGTTCGGCCGGGCATCCAGGGACGGGCGGTCGAGGTCCAGGTAGTCCGGCTGGTACAGCCCCGCGGCGGCGGTCGCAATGCCCATGGGCAGCACGGCGGCGTCCGCGGATGGCAGGGTAGGCGGGATGACGGACATCATGTTGGGCTTCAAGACGGCGAACTTCTGGAAGGCGCCCTCGCGCTTGTCGTTGGTGGTGAGTCCGAGCGTCATCCCGAGGACCCGGTCCCCGCTTCTCACCCGGGCCGGGTCCACTCCGGGCCCGACCTCGACCACCTCGCCGGCGATATCGGTCCCGCCGACGTAAGGGTACTGGAGGAAGTTGAACAGGTCCGGCCCCATGGCCTGGATGAGCCAGTCCATGGGGTTGACGGCGATGGCTTCGACCCTGACCACCACCTCATTTTCTGCGGCCTTTGGAACGTCCGTTGCTTCGATGGTCATCGGGTACGCCTTGGGGCTCGGGAGCCATGCTGCTGCATTCGTGTGCGATGCCATTTTGTCGGTTCTGGAAATTGGGTGACTGGAAGGTGAAAGCGTTTTGCGGAGGATGAAACGGATGGGCCCTGGGTGGATGGGGAGGCCTGGTGTTAGGAACCGACTCGTGTAGCCTGCTTATGTTCTCGATGCGCCGACGACGCATCTTTTCCGTCTGGAGACAAGATTGTACTAGTGTAATTTGCAGTATTGACGGAGTATTCATCCTACGTGCGGCATCGTTCAATAGGCTTCGTCAACGTCGAGTCCCGGACTCACCATTTCGAAGCGGAGTTTTCGTGCGAGTCGACAAGCAAAGCTACCGGGGTAACAAAAGATACGTTGCGTTCTGCGCAGAAGTGACGGGAGCAGGTATCCTAGTTTGGATGTTGCGTGTAGTACCCCGTTTGGCGTATGGAAAGGGTACCTACCAGATGCATAAGAGACACTTACACCAAAACACAATTTTAGTACTTTCATAATCGTCAAAGGTGGTATATGCATCATGGACCTAGAGACTCAAGCCGAGCGATAACCGGCAATAGCGGAGAGGGGACTCCGGTCAGACGCAACGGAGATACTAACCGGAGTTCTGAAGAGGACCTGAGATCATCATTAGCCCGCGAGGAATGTCAGACACGCATCCGAATCTTTTCCCTTTCGACCCCCTCCCCGGCCCCCACACCCTCGTCAATCCGTTTTCTTTTCCGCGTGGGGGCGGCTGAGAAACACTCGCAGGTGGGAAACCTGGGCAGGCATGGCGAGAGGTCTAGTGGCGGTTCCGAATCCTTCCAGGGCTCACACATGGCCGCATTTCCGGGCCTAGTCCACGAGGCGCAGTCGTTGGATTAGATCCTTCCAAGGCTGTGCCTAGCTGGGCTGTCTGCCTCGGTCAGGGCACCACGGCTGACGATTGAAGCCGGGCGCGGGCCCCCAAACAGAAGGATGGCTTTACCTACGGCGCGAACACCCGGTTGGGGGGCAGAGCAGGGGTTTCCGAGAGGTATTGCTATCTCAGCTAGATGTTTATGGGAAAGGCGAACGCGTTCCGGGCCAGGTCAGGGACAGGCGGTTGCGATATAAATCTCGTAGAGAAACCGACGATGGAGGTGGGAGAGAATGGGATGCTTCGTCGCAACAGCATCGAGAATCGTCTCCCTCAGAACCCTTCGTGTCGTGCACCTCCCAAGTACTCGTGCCCTCTCATACTCGGCAGGCCTCGTACATCCTCATCCCAGGAACATGAGCCCCAGATCTACCCGGGCGGCGGCGGCCGGGCTCGCCCTCCTGTCAGGTCTCGGCAGCACTGCAGCTGCAGCAGTAGCTGCATCTGCGTACCGCAACGGTAGCACCATCTACCGCGACGTGGCCATCATCGGCGGCGGCGCGACGGGCACCCACGCGTCCATCGCCATGGGCGACGCGGGTCTCAGCACCGTCATCATCGAGAGGTCGTCCAAGCTGGGCGGGCCGAGCCAGACCTACGTCGACCCGGACACGGGCGTCGCCATCGACTACGGCGTCCAGCGCTTCCAGAACACCCAGTCCACCCTCGACTTCTTCCGCAGGGTCGGCGTCGAGGCCGCCGCCGACTTCCTCCCGGACGCCTTCAACCAGACCGTCTACCTCGACTTCGCCACGGGCGAGTTCCTCGACGGCTTCAACCCCAGCAACGACTGGAACGCCTACGCCGTGCCCCTCGAGCAGTACCCCTACCTGACCTGGGGCAAGCGGCTGCCGGACCCCGTGCCGTCGGACCTGTACATGCCCTTCGGCGACTTCATCGACAAGTACTCCCTCCAGGACGTCGCCTACAGCCTCAACTCCATCTGGGGCGGCGTCAACGAGCTCGCCGTGCCCACGCTCAACGTCATCGCCGGCACCGGCCTCACCGAGATCGCCAACCAGGAGGTCGGCGGCTCGTTCCGCGTCGTCGGCGGCAACGAGCAGCCCTACCTCAAAGCGCTGCAGCACATCCGCAAGCAGGACATCCTGTTCGACACCGTCGTCGCCAGCGCCGGCCGGGGCCCCGAGGGCGTCCGGCTGGTGGCGCGTGACGCGGCGGGCCGCGACACGACCATCGTCGCCAAGCAGCTGCTCGTCACGATCCCCACGCTGGGGGAGAACATGGCGCCCTTCGACCTGGACGACCGCGAGCGGGAGCTGTTCGGCACCTTCTCGGCCGTCGGCTTCTGGATCGCCGTCTTCAAGGTCCCCGGGCTGGTCCCGGGCGTCAGCTACGCGCACGCCACCACCCACCGGCCCTACAACATGACGGCCGAGTTCGGCGTGTTCCGGCTGCTCCCCACGCCCGTCGAGGGCCTGTACACGGGCTACATGAACGGCGACTACTACATGTCGGACGAGCAGGCCGTGGAGGCGGCCGTCGAGAGCCTCAAGTCCGTCTTCACGGCCGTGACGGGCGCGGCCCCCGCCGCAGACCAGATGCCCAGCCTCGTCGAGTGGAAGCGCGTGACGCCGTGGCGGCCTGTCATGACGGCCGAGGCCATCAGGAACAATACCTGGGAGCGGCTCTACGACCTGCAAGGCCACCGGAACACGTGGTACAACAGCATGCTGTTTACCCCGGGAGGGCCTCAGCTCTGGAATTACACCGAAACGGTGCTGCTGCCGCAGATACTCGCGTCCTGCGGGAGCTGAGGGAGATGAACACTGCATGCTGCATGCCAATGTTTAACCAACAAGGGGGGGTTCTCCGCGGCGGAGATATGGCGGATTTACCGGTTTGCAGCGGAGTTAATCCAGGAAATCAAGGTTATTTCGCTTCTGCTGCCGTCGAGAGCGTGTTGGAAGGGGTGTACATGTACGGAATAAGAAATACTGCACAATGGGGGGACAATGTGGACGGATGACGGGTGACGCTCACGTTATCCCGATTAATTACCTCAGAACAACATCCAACAGTCATTGGCATTGTATTAAATAACTCCCGCGCCTGACGGCTGTCCATTCGTAGCTCCAGACTAATCAGCTTCGATCTTTAAACTCGTCGATTGAGAACATCTCCCGACGACCAAATCCACCCACACGCATCTTCCCACCTGCACAGAGGACGTCACGTCAACATGGCCGGCCTGAAGCCCATCACCGTCTGGAGTCTCGGCGGCAGCCCGAACCCCTGGAAGGTCATCATCATTCTCGAGGAGCTCGAGGTCCCCTACGAGGTCAAGCGCGTGGGCATGGCCGAGGTCAAGCAGGAGCCGTACATCTCCCTCAACCCGAACGGCCGCGTGCCGACCATCGAGGACCCCAACACGGGCATCACGCTGTGGGAGGTACGTGTCGGGGATGCCTTCAAGGGGTGGCTTTCTTTCTAACGCGTTCCAACAGTCCGGCGCCATTGTGGAGTACCTGATCGAGAACTACGACAAGGACTCCAAGCTCAGCTACCCGCGCGGATCCCCCGAGTCGCACCACTGCCGCTCGTGGGCGTACTTCCAGTGCAGCGGGCAGGGCCCCTACTTCGGCCAGCTGGGCTGGTTCGGCCACCACCACCCTGAAAAGCTGCCGTCGGCCATCGAGCGGTACAGCAAGGAGGTCATCCGCGTCAACGGCGTCATCGACCTGCACTTGGGCAAGAAGGGCACCCAGTACGTCGTCGGAGACAAGTGCACCTACGCGGACCTCATGTTCGTGCCCTACGTGAGGGCCCTGGCCATCGCCATCGCGCCCGAGATCGACACGAAGGGCCACGAGCGCTACTCGGAGTGGGTCGAGAGGTTGTACGCGAGGCCTTCGGTGAAAAAGGTCTTGAAGGCGTGGGACGAGGCCATCGCGCTCACGACCGAGGAGGCCCATTGAGGGGCCGTTGCGGCTGCGTAGCTCGTTCCGGCTAGGGCATGGCGATGTCTCGGGCTCGGTCTCTCAGATAGATCATAGCATGATATGACACGCCACGGGTTATGTAACTCCGTCTGCCAATGCAACGGGCTCGGTGCTTACTCCCCGGAGTTACCCATCGGGCATGTAAGAACGGCGTCCAAATTGAAACCACACTGTTGGCCTTTTCATCGTCTTTCTTCGTGGCTATATTTACCGGCGTAGGCGATCGTTTCCAAATAATAATTCCGGCACCTGGCGTAAAAGTACGTGGTTAGTACGTGGTTCAGTGCGACATTCAAAGCATTGGCATCCAGCATGTGCCGCACAGTCAGCGCAATTCCCTCCGCTCCGGTTCCCGACTCTTGTGGGGACTCGGAGCCGGTCGCCTCCATGTCCTCGGATGAAGGACGGCGGTGGGAGGAAGTGTTCTCAGGCTCGCCATCCCTGTCCGCGCGTCTCATCCCCGCGTCCCACCCCGACTTCCTGACGGAGGTGACGCGGCGCTGGACGACGTGGCAGGCCCCGACCTACCTCGGCGCGGTCAAACCGGCTACCGAAGAGGAACTGGCAACCATAGCAAGTACCCCTCCAACACAATCGTGGAGTTCGCAGACACACGGCTGCGGATGTCACGCTGCCTCATCCCGTGACTGACCCAAACCTCCAGGTCCGGCTCTGCGTCCAGCACGACATCCCCTTCCTCGCCACAGGGGGCGGCCATGGCGCCGCCACCGGCTACGGATCGGTCAAGGACGCCCTCAACATCGACCTGGGACACTTCCGCTCTGTCGAGCTCGACTCATCCAACAACCTGCTCACAATCGGCGGGGCCACGCAGGCCGGCCAGATCTACGAGCCCCTCTACGCCGCGGGCAAGGAACTGCGTACGTATCCCACCCGGACTCACACCCCCCTCCTTGCCGTGAAGGCGCTGACGAAGGTGCGCAGCCACGGGAAGGTCGCCGTGCGTCGGCCTCGTCGGCCTGACGCTGGGCGGGGGCATCGGGACCCTTCAGGGGATGCACGGGCTCGTTATGGACGCCCTCGTGTCGGCCCGCGTGGTGACGGCGCGGGGCGCCGTGGTCGAGGCGTCCGCGACGGAGAACCCGGACCTCTTCTGGGCGCTGCGCGGGGCGGGCGCAAATTTCGGCGTCGTCACGTCGGCGACCTACCGCGTCTTCGAGTCGACTAACCGCGGGCAGTTCGTCAACGCCGACCTCGAGTTCACTGGAGACAGCAGCCGTGGATTGTGGGAGCTGCTCGCGTCGCTCGACGGCGGCATGCCCGGCGAGCTCTCCGTCGTCATCGGCGCCGGGTACGACCGTGTTCGAAAGCAGGTATGTTCTTCCCCCCACACTTCTCTTTCTCTCTCTCTCTCTCTCTCTCCTCGGTTGGGGCACTTCGATCTCTTCTCTGACATCGCTCGTCTGCAGCCGGTCCTGATCGCCAACGCCGTCTACTCGGGCCCCATGGAGGATGCGCAGCGGCACCTAGCCCCCTTCATGGCGCTGCGCCCGACGCGGTCCAACGTCACGACGGTCATGTGGCCCGAGCTGAGCTCCGTCGCCCAGTTCGGGACCGAGTGGTACGCCTGCCAGCGGGAGCAGTTCGTCAACGTGTACACCGTCGGCCTGGGTGACGTCCACGTTCCCACTCTCCAGGCCGTCTTCGACCGGTTCATCGCCTTCTACGAGGCCCATCCCGGCTATGAGGGCCGCTTCGGCTTCCAGAAGTACAGCAACGAGGTTGTCGCCTCGGTCCCCGCGTCCGAGACCGCGTACCCGGGGCGCGACATCAGGACCCACGTGTACGTGTACGCCCACCTTCCGTCCGCTCATGTGACTACTTGAAAGGGGGCCATATTCTGACGTGGCGTGACTGTCTAGGCTTTTCAGAAACATGCACACGGATAGGGCGCTGGATCAGGAGGTCGACGCCCTGATGCGGTCCTTGAGGTCTCTCCTGGCGTCCACCAGTGGGTTGGAGGGGTTGCGGGCGTACATCAATTACGCTCACGGCGACGAGGGCCCCGAGGTCTTGTATGGGGTCTCCAACTTGCCCAGGCTGGTGAACTTGAAACAGAAATGGGATCCGTCGGGTGCCTTCGGGAAAGGTTACCCCGTGCCGCTGTCGCTGTAGTGCTTCGCATGTACGTTCTCCGATGGGCTGGAAATTGGGCTTGGAGGGAGACGCCGCTTTGCTCTACAGGACGCGGCCCAGCGGAGGCAGCTTCTGCGGGCGATCATGCTGTAATTTTGAATCCATCTCTTGCCATACTGTTTAGACGGCCCGGATAGAGAAAACTCATCCATCTTCCAGAGAGGAATGCCCGAAACCTGGCCGGAGATCTTCATTCGAGAAACTTGAAAGCCTGGGGAGCTGAGGTATCAGTTCGTCATGTAGTATCTGGTTTCCTGTGAGCTTCTGGGCTGGACCTGGAAGGTTCGATTGCAGTGTTTCTCCTACCTGGCGGCTGTCTTGGAACCTGATCGTAAAGATTTGGTAGCTCGCAGTCGAACAGCACCCGGGTTGGGGAACGAGTTGCAAACTCAGATTCGCGAGTTTAAAAATACGTCGAACGCGGCACTGTGATTTTTCGGGAGAGGGACCTACCTGTATTCTGAGGCAAAGGCATTCCAGTCGTCTGCAAGCTTACCTTCGTTGATGTGATATTTTTTAATTCCCGCTGAAGAACATTGTCTAATATTCCGGCCCTCCTGCCTCATGCCTCCTGCCCCCAGCCCCCTGCCTCCTGCCTTGCTCGGTGCGGGGGTGGGGGCGCCCACGCGGTAGCAGCAACTCCGCAGCGTTAGCGCAGCCCTAACCCAGGGAGGGCGCAAACAGAGGCAAAATACCTCCTCTTAAAAAGAGAGAGGCCCCGCCCTGGATTTTAATGCCAGTCTTCTTTGGCTCAAGATCTGCGCCAAGCCTAAACGACATGGAGTTTCCGGGAGAGCAAACCTACCAACTCCTGCCTTGCCCCTTCCTAACTAGGCGACCCAGCCCTATAGACCCTCCCGATGATGATGGTCACAACCCAAAAGATGACAATGCTAGCCCAGGACGTCTGCTGGCATCAACAGCTCGTCTGTCGGCCGTCGTGTCTTGCGAGCCTTTGGCCATACCGAGTCATTAAAGAACAGATAATGATGCGATCAGCGGGCAACATTAGGAGAGACAGAAGCTGAGAATAAGGCGGTTCGCAAGACTGAAGCTGGCCTGTCTCTAGTGAAAGTGTACCGGAACAGCTTACCGTGGTAGTGATTCCTTAGTGACATCCTAAGCATCATCCTCTCAATCTGCTTTATTGGTACATGCCCCTACTCAGGATTCACTTACGCATTTCGTAATATTCTCATTTAGCTGACCTGACTTGTTATAGTTCTTGGGGTATATATCGTTTATCTTAACGGAAAACAAGAATCCAAGTGTTTAAAGAAGGTGATGGCAGCTATAGATCTGGCGCTGCTATTTTGGCTAGTCTTATGTTCCAGTATTACAGGAAACACCCTGAAAACCTTGGCGAATTAGAGGGTAGAACGGAGTGTGGTATTGAGACTAAGTCTTGCGCCCGCCTTATTATAAAAAGTCTTTGTTCTCACAGACAAGCCAGTCTTTAGAGCAGTTATTAGGGTCATTAGTAATAGCTAGCACGGCTCTATTAGCATACACCATGTCAACCTTTAACATATGGATGATATTCCTGTTGCTCGTTTGGGCATTTAATCCACTTAGCTCCCAGTCTTTTTTCCAGGATTCTATACCTCTAGGACCAGTCGACAATAGAGCAACCAGTAATTGGCTACAGGAATCTCACAGTATACTATAGAGACCCCCTTAAGCTGAGGTCTTATGGGCGCCTCAGCCTGGTCGAGCTCCGGGGCAGCTATCAAGGTCGCATACAGCACTACCCTTTCTTCCTCCATATCTGCTGCGCAGTACTGCAACGGCACCTGCGATGGATTCGACGACCTCGTAGCAAGACTTAGCAGAAAGAAAGCCGCAGCTGCGTAGGCAGCAATGGACCCCTGGGGAAGCCCTCGGATTCCTAGCCTCAAACATATACCCGGCTACGACACAACCAAGCCCCATGGGCGGCTTGAAAGTTTATATTTGACATCCGCGGTTTGTTTTGCGATTCTCGAACCGGACACTGCCTGCCCTTTTGCTAGTTGCTGCAAATCCGACGGCACCTAAGTATCACGAACCACGTCAAACGTCTTTGGCTTGACGACGACCACCAAATAAGGTTCCGGTATCGACGCGGCTTACCTGGTTTGTCCATGGGAGATTGTAGGCCTGCAGAATGATACTTGCCATGTAGTCGTACTTGCGTGGAGTTCGCTACGCCGTGTCGCGGGCGCCTGCGAAAACGAAGTCGCGGCCGACGACGACTTCTCGGCGTGCAGTTAACATGCAACAAGAATCCGAAGTGGT
>JAOQIF010000553.1:0-57879 GCA_026260285.1 Colletotrichum sansevieriae | reverse complement strand
GACCCTTCTGAATTAAGCATATTATTAATCCTCTCGCCTATGAGGTAGATATTCCTAAGTACTAGCGGGTTTACCTAATCCTCTCTATAGCCTAGCTATATAAGCTAGCCTAGGGAGAAGACCTATTTAACTACGAGACTTAGCTACTAAAGCCTATTAAGGTTAATAGTAGTAAGGAGTAGGAACTTAACTATATTATTAAATAAAGAGTCTTATAGAGGAGTTATAAACCTATTATTAAATACCTTATCTAATAGAAAGGCTTTATAGCAAAAGATAATACCTAGGAATAAAGAGACTCCCTATTACTTAATATAAATAATCTTATTAATAAGTATAACGCTAAATTCCCCCTCGACTAGGATACTAAAAGAGCTATAAGAAGGTGCGTACCTCGTATATAACTAAATAGTTTTCCTATCCTTTTAATAGGATAAATATATATACCCTGAATTAATATTAGGATTATAAATTTTCCCTTTATTATTACTATTTTTTACTATTAACTACTCTTCCCTCGATCTCTCTATCTTATATTAAAATAAATAAGAAGGAGCAGAGGGTACTAACTTTTATATACCTTCTTTACTAACCCCTATTATAAAATTTTTTTTTTCCTTCTATACCTTCCTTTCTATTTACTATACCTACCTACTTTTATCTAGGCATACCTATACTTTTTATTTATTTACTTCTCTCCTATAATAAGCAATAATATTATCCTAACTTGCTAAATATAGCCTCCTAAATACTAGCCTAACTAATACTATTGCAATAATAGCTTCTAAAGGCAAGGAAGTTACTAATAACTACGAGATCCCATCCTCTTACCTATCTAATAATAATAGCAGCTAAGACGAGGGTGCTAACCCCTAGAATAACGAGGTGCTTAACCCTATCTCCCTATACTAAGGTAGTAATAACTAAGGTAGTAATAACTAAGTTAGTAATAACTAAGTTAGTAACTATAGTATTAACCTTAGCACTCTAGTTAAGACTTATAAGTCTACTACTAAGAAGAAGAAGTCCTGCAAGGACTATAAGAAGGGTAAATAAGTAGCTAAGAAGAACTTCTTTGCTATAGATACTAAGATCTAATACGAGGAGGTTATTAATAATAATACTAATAATATTTAGAATAATAATACCTAGGCTACTAAGCTAGTCTGCGTTATTACTAGCACTACTACTAATATCAAGGAGCCTACCCTAGCTAAAACCGCAGCTACTACCCCTCGTAAGACTCCTAAGAAGGGCTACCCTAGCCCTATAGCTTAGCGCTAGTAAATTAACGAGGCAAAGGCTTATATTAATAACGCCTTTCTATACTACCCCGATATAATCCTTATTAAGGAGATTAAGAAAATCCTTAATAATATCGAGCCTTCTGAGAATATATCTTCTAACCTCTATATTAGATATATCTAGGATATCCTCAAGCAAGTATATAATATATATATTAATAATAATACTTATAGCAAGCTTCTCCCTAGTTATACCTAGGTCCTCGCTATATACTTTTATAATACTTATAGTTATACTAATAGAATTATTACTAGTAACCTTATTATAATAAACTATATTAACCTCCTTTCTATTACCCTGCTCGTTAATATTAGTAATATTACTACTATAGATCTATTAGCCCGCAAGGATGCTAAAAACGCAAAGGACCTCGCTAATAAGGCTGAGGGTAATATTAATATTATTATTAATAGCATCTAATAGGAAATCCTTCCTCGCTTCGATACTATAGAGACTAATATAGCTAATATAGATATTATTAATATTAATACTATTAGTAAGCATCTCGCTAAACTTGAGAATAATAGTATATCTAAGTAGGTAGTTACTAATAAGATTTATATAGCTATTAATATAATTAAGACTAAGGAGATTATAAGCCTTTGCGCTAAGATTGCAAACCTCTATATTATAATTAAAGGTCTCTAGTATATTAGTAATAAGTAACCTACGCCTAGCGATACTAGTAATAATAATACTACTAAGCGCTAGTAGATATCTAAGTTTGATATACTCCTCTATAAGCATAACGCCTAATTAATAATACTATAATAATTTCTAGCGATTAGGATATAAAAAAGGAGAGAAGGGAATATTAAGTATATATATCCTAGATCGATAGAGATAGTAATCGGGATAATTACTTTTTAAAAAGGGGGTATATATTATATGCCTTTTAGTAATATAGTTAGCTATTATATAGTATTCTATATAACTACGGTTAGGCTTAACGCCTATCCTTTAAGTAGGAGACTTCTAGCAGATAGCTTAGAAAGCTTAGCTATTATAGAATATATTACGATATACTTATAATTACCTATTATATTATTTATTATTATTCACGCTTGTATTGCTCTTTTCCTTGTTTTACTCGCAGTCTTAGCGACCCCTACTATAGCCCCAGGCTAGTAGGAAGACTGTGACATGCATCCTGCACCCGCCACTGTTCCTTACATTCTTATACCTCTATAAGCTAGTATAGTACTTTAAGAAGCGTAAATTCTCTTAGGATACTAGGTTTAACCTCTAGAGGTTCTCGGGGCTAGATAGTTATATTATCGCACTTCTCTAGTATATACTCCGTAATATATGCTATAGAGAGGTCTTCGGGTAGTAATATAAATATATATAACTTTATAGAGCTTATAAAAGCGTTAGAATCGTTAGAATCTATTATAGTAATAGCTTAAAATAATAATTTAGCTATATATAGCATATAAAATTCATAGGCTAATATAATATGGCTAGATATACCTAATATAGTGAGGGGGAAAAAAGGGGCCTTTTTGTGGGCTATATGTACCGACGTCATCTCGCAGTCGATGGGATAAGTACTATAAGGTAGGTAGTAAATAAGACAGTTTACTTATATAGAGCACTTGACTTATGCAGCGCTTTGGGAGGATGTGACTACTCATGCAACTTCTAGACACTACAATTTTGTCTGTATGCAAGTAAATTGCGCGGTGAATGACATCTTGCGACTACGTTGCCATCTATTCCGCTGTAAAGCGATTGAACATAGTCATCGCTGCGCGCACTGATCCTTTAGTGACAGTGAGCTTCGTGTTTGAGCTAGGCACGTTAGTGTATACACAAGGAAATGTACACAGCACACCCACCGTATATCTTCTGCACCCACGCTACGACGATCTGACCGGCCTGAGGGGTTAACCGGACCGCAACCGGCTGACGACATACCTACTTTAAGTATTGGTCGCCGTTGCCATTTTTGTTTTCGAGCGGCAGTTAACAGTCGGACCCCAGTCCTGACTTTCCTCGAGATTCTCTGGCGCTTGAAGCAGCATTATCAACCTCCTGCAATTATCGACTAACATGGAATTCGGCTCAGAGACACAAGTCGCATCCTCCAAGCGGATGTACACCGCCCGAGCCGACAACTATGAGAACTCCTTTCACCCCGATTACAGTAGACGATTGATGGCTGTTGCCGATGTCCAACCCGGCGAACGACTACTGAGCCTTGCCTGTGGCACTGGCCTCGAAATCTTCATCGCGGCTGAGCAATTAGGCGAGAATGGTGCAATAGTCGGCGTCGACATCACCGACGCTATGCTGGCCAAAGCCAGGGAGAAGAAAGAGCGCCTCAAGCCGAAGGCGAGTATTCAACTACACAATCACGACATCACCGACCTTGATACCCTGCCGGAGCTCCAGGGTCAGAAATTCGATGTGATAGTGTGCTCCAACGCCTTCGTACTCCTCGATAACCAAAAAGATGTTGTTACGTGGTGGCGGGACTATCTTAAGCCCGGCGGGAGGTTGATCGTTGACATCACCCATGAGAATAACCTCAAAATTGGCCTCTTGCTGGAGCGTGCGGCGAGCAGGCTGGGTACAAGGTTCCCTAGTAACAGGACCTGGATCAAGGATAGGAACTCTTTCAATGTGATCCTGGAGAAGGCCGGATACACCGTGGAGAGGATTGAGCTGATGGACGAACTCACTGGTCAGGGGACCACGTATTATGGCATGGACCAGGTTGACGAGCAGTTTGACTTGATAACTGGAACTCCTTTGACGGTCAATATGACTACAGAGGAATTCAAGAACAAGACCAGGGCCTTGTTTCGCGAAGAGTGGGAGAAGGACGCGGTTGATGGCAAGATTGAGAATGTGGATGCCGTATATGTCTATGTAGCCCGAAACGCGTCAGACTAGGCCGACCTTCTAGCAAGATTCTAAGTTTATCGGACATTTACAATTTCGCCTTCCCATTGCCGTTCAAGTTCGGCTTGACGGGAATCTTTGGATGATCCCCTTCCAAAGCCAAGCCCGTCACCTTCTCTAATTCTTCTACAGCTTCGTATGTCCTGCCCAAATGGACCTTGACGGTACCGAAGCCCTGCTTCTTCGCCTCCTTCAGGTTCTCGCCAATGTCATCGAGAAAGAGGATGTCCTCCGCCTTGATGCCGTCAGCCCAACCCAATGTCCTGCCTCTCTCTGACTCCGCGTTCTTTGCCGCGTACTCATTAACCGTCTTGAGAGCGAGCTTGTACATCTCTGGATCAGGCTTACGCAGCCCAACATGTGCGGATGAGATGAAGACATCGAAGAGGCTGCGCACAGGATCGTCGAAGAAATCCTTCCGCCATAGTCTGTGGCCCTCTGGAAATATGACAGTATTACTCAGTGCCGCGAGAATGTACTTGCCACTGGCCCTGAGCGTCTTCAGAGCAGGAAACATCCAAGGATCCGGGGGTATGGAATTGGTCATCATGGTGTTGAATAGGTATTCACCGTCAATGGCCGGAAGTGGTGGGATCGTTTGGGGCAGCGATGGGTTTTTGGCCTGTTGTGCGGTAAAGAAAGCCTCCCACCGGCCCTGGTCATGAAGGTCCTTATTGAAGCCTTCAAAAAAAGTTTTGTCCATGGGGATGGAGCCCGTCTCCAGTCGATGCCAGAACCCCGAAGGACTCGTCTTGGAGATGGAATAATTGACCCATCCTGGTGGGATACCCAGACTGAGCTCGTAGTCGAGGATGGATTGAAACGGTGAGACGACCTGATTTGGTCAGCCAAAGAAGAACCAGTGTGAGATACCACCCTTCAGATGTACTGCACAGCGGGTCTTGAAGCATGCTCAGTGCCTTGTCAGAGAGTTCCACTTACACACACTCCGCCAATGTCGAACAGTATGACTTTCGGTTGCTTTTGTCCGCTCATATCGTCCACTGCTTCAATAACATGATCCACAAAGAAAGTATCGGACTCTTCCAGTGACTGCATGATTGAAAGTAAATGAGATTTGCATCACCTAATTGTACTACGATCGATGCGTCGCTTTGGAGGCGGAGATGGTATGTACGCCGGGGCCGAAACCTGGGGGAAAATAAGGTAGCCCCCACCTCGGTGACGATTCCCGTGGACCTCGGCCCAAAGTGACTCACGTGACTCGTCACCAGCCAGCTTTCCTTGCTTGCCCACGTGACTCGTCCCCGACCGATTTGACCGGCAACGTGGGCGGTCGGTGGTGGGGCAAGCCGCTAGGGCTGCCAGGAAAATTCACCCACAGAATTTATCGCGGCCATCTGAAATCTCGAAGTCTGTCCTTTCCTCGATCGACAACCCACGACAACACCAAATCGACAATTTAGCTGAGCCAACCGCCCGCCAGCCAAAACCGTCAAGATGGTAAGTTGATTGAAGCCAATAACCACCATCTTCGGCCGAAGACATGAAAACGACGACCACCTCTGCCACAAAAAAAAATGGCATGGCCCTAGCTGCAGACAGAAATGTCTCTTGGGTAAAGGAGTCAAAGCAAGATGCTTCGGATCGAGGGCCAAATCTGAAGCGCAAATTGCTGACTCGGGATTTTCAAATGTAACAGCCTTTCCACAAGTTGGTGAAGAACAGCGCGTACTACAGGTTAGTATCCGTCGTACCGTCTGACCCTCGCAACGGTGTCGCAGGGTTGCTGACTTGTCTTCGCTCCGCAGCCGCTTCCAGACCAAGTACAAGCGCAGACAGCAGGGCAAGACCGACTACTATGCTCGCAAGCGCTTGATCACCCAGGCCAAGAACAAGTACGGTGCCCCCAAGTACCGTCTTGTGGTCCGCTTCACCAACCGCGACATCATCATGCAGATCGTCACCTCCGAGATCTCTGGTGACAAGGTGTTCGTCGCTGCCTACGCCCACGAGCTCCCCGCCTACGGTATCACCCACGGTCTCACCAACTGGGCTGCCGCTTACGCCACCGGTCTCTTGATCGCCCGCCGTGCTCTCTCCAAGCTCGGCATCGACAAGACCTTCACTGGTGTCGAGGAGCCCGATGGTGAGTACACCCTCACCGAGGCCGTCGAGACCGACGACGGCGAGCGTCGCCCCTTCAAGGCTTTCCTCGACGTTGGTCTCCACCGCACCTCCACCGGTGCCCGTGTCTTCGGTGCCATGAAGGGTGCCTCCGACGGTGGCATCTTCGTCCCCCACTCCGAGAAGCGTTTCCCCGGTTACGACATGGAGACCAAGGAGCTCGACGCCGAGACCCTGAAGAACTACATCTTCGGTGGTCACGTCGCTGAGTACATGGAGACCCTCGCCGACGACGACGAGGAGCGCTTCAAGTCCCAGTTCCAGCAGTACGTCGATGACGACATCGAGGCCGAGGGTCTCGAGGACCTCTACACCGAGGCCCACGCCGCCATCCGTGAGGACCCCTGGAAGAAGCCTGAGCGCTCCACCAAGAGCAAGGAGGAGTGGAAGGCCGAGTCCAAGAAGTACAAGACCCCCCGCCTCACTAAGGAGCAGAAGGAGCAGCGCGTCAAGGAGCGCATTGCTGAGCTCCGTGAGGAGTAAACTTGGTGTATCTAGCGGTTTAATTCATTCACGTGGGGAAACAGCATCAGGTCGGGCATGTTTGACGTTATGGCATTGACTTTGGCTTTTGCAAGTCTAAACTGGGAGTTATGAGGCAAAAACAAAATCCGGAAAGGAGGATTATGACGGTCAAGGGAAAGGAACTCTACACAATTCAATAAGATATCCCAAATGCCAGACGTCAAAATACCATTTGAAGTCGACGCCTGAACGATCCAGTGAGATGTGGACCCAGCTAACCGGCCTGGCGAACTTAGTGGCGCGTCGTATGTACGCGACAACGCCATGCATAAACCTCAGTGATGGCGCGAGGGCAAACGCTTGAATGCTCGCTGATACAGCCTAGGACTAGGTCGTAGGCGGTGGCATGGTTCGGATCGGGTTGAGCCTGGCTGGGCTTTCCAGAGGTTACATTAAGACGCGTGATAGAGGCCAAGAAGAAGGGCGCGAGACCCCGCAGGGCAGCACCAATGATATCAGATCACGCCAGAGAGTTATTGAAAAGTGACGATCTCAGTCAAGAATCAAGCAATGGCATCTGCGGGCTTGTTTCTGTTTGCACAATGTAGGTTTGGCACATGCCCAGGCGGCAGGTATTCAGCATCGCGCTCCAGCCCTTTGAATCTGACGAGGGCTCGGGGGAACGAGGATGTCGGGATGGGCAGTCGAACGATATTGAAACTGAGGTAATTTTACACTATTGTATCCGCCCCTTGACCGCGCTTCTGCTACTGCGTGGTAGAGGAGTGTCGCGAGGGCTATTCCCACAAAGTGTCCGAAAAGCGATATGAGGCAAAAGAGAGGGGCACTGCGAGACTGTCTTGATGCGAGAGCCTTTAGATCAGGTACTACAACATTTCGTCAGTCAACAATTTTCGCGCGCGGGAACTTCGGAATAGGCGGGAAGGGTTGCGACGGCGGGGCGGATTTCCACCAAGAACACCCGAAGCACATCATTCCTCTCGCAGCGAAAATTGGAAAGGCAACTGCTACCTAGAACGGCAATCTTTAGGACGAGAACCGGCGTTGCTGCAGAAGAAGAGGAGAGCGCCTTGCCCTGCCTGACCGATTTGCAGGGCTCAGGGTGGATGGTCCAATCGGTTTTTTGTACGGCGGTGTCCGTCTCTCTGCCTTAAAAGGATGGAGATAACGCCGAATGGTGGCAGGGGAGGCCCCCTAAACCGCGATGTCTGCTCCTTGGGATTCGGTCCTCGTGATCTTGCGATGCTCAGGGAGCGGTTAGTCGGTAGCAGACTTGTTAAATTGGAGATGAGGTCCGTGTGGACAGCAGAGCAGAAAGCGATGCCAGCGTAATCGAGTTCCAGGGACCAGTTCTTTGTCGGTTACTGCAAACGTGGAGAGCATCTGGACCCTGAATCGCCTTTGCCCGCCAACAGAATGCTGCAGGGCCAAGCGTGGAGTTCAGCAACGGCTGCAAAAGGCAAGTGTGAACCTAAACATGTCGCGGCCTTTAGCATGCCCGGAGGCTTAGCATCGTGGATGTCTCACGGCTGGAATGGAGAGATGGGAGCCCAAGTACGTAGTTCGTGGGTGTCTTGTAAAGCAAGGTGAACTTTGAGACTGGCTCGTCCACGTCTTGTTAATTAATGGATAGTGCAGTAGTGCATGTTCTAGTTACAGTTGCATGCTGCAAGATGGCCAAGTCGCGTCTGGTCACGTCGAGTCAAATTCTTGGAGGGTCCAGGACTCCAGGTTCATGGGAGCACGACATGAACACCAGACGGAAGGCCGACGGAAAACAAAAAGGAAAGGAAAATCACGGCTTCTGACGTTAATAATACCCATTGACAGGTTGTGACGCACGGCAGTACCTACTTCAGCTAAAGTATCATCCGACCAGAAGGCTGTCGAAGCAATCCACTGGCTACGGAGGTCCCCTAGGGGTACTTGCGCAAGGAAAGAAACACAAGGAACGTTCTCCTCGACTCACTCTCGCCGGTGTACACTATTCTCGCCATGTATTAGCTATCCTAATGAGCCAGCAATGAGCCGTTGGTAAGCTTGGTGTAGCAGGCGCCGGTTGTCACTACCTAAGGTAGGCAGGCTGGTGACAAAAAACTCGGCGCACCCAAGTTGCTGCGCTAAAATTCCTAACAACTGTACTTCTCCCTTCCGCACAAACCTGGGATATCATAAGTATATCAGGTAAAATCTGGTTCAGAGTGCGCTGCTTAACTTGTCACCCGCTTGCTAGGATACTATCTTGGGGTACCTGACGCGCCACGATTGATGTTAGCTTTTTGGCTAGCATTGGGAGATCTAATATTGGATCATGGGCGGCGGCCGTGGGGGAGAGAGCTGAGGAGAATAACACACGCGATAGTTAAGGAAAAAAGAAACGAAATGTGGCTTTTGCGAACGCGGAAGGAGTGGAAGGCAGCAGTAGCTTTCCGGGTAGGATATAAAGTGTGTTATGCATAGTAGAGCACATGATATAGGTTAAATTCGTATGATAAAGTGGAATTACCCCCTTGCGGCTGAACATTGCGGGGTGGCAAAAGGCACCAGGAGAAACGAAACGTGGCCGTTGTCCCTACGTAGAATTGCACGACAACCGCATATCCGTCCGATAGTTGTAGCCGCATTCTCTGGGTGTTGTTTGATGGCCAAGATCCTGGAACGGGCAGTTTCCAAAGCCAGGTACCTGTGAGCTGAGAAGTTGTGCGTTTTCCATTCCTTAGGCTTCCATCGCCTGCTTACGCAGTGGTACTTTGGTTGCGTGACAAGCGACTGAGGGTACCCGAGTCGAGTCTCAGGGCTGTCCGTAATTTGTGTGAAAGAGATTGAAAGCCAAGGCGTGCTGTCTCCAATCTGGGCCATGGCGTTGCCCATATTCTGCCAATGACGAGATTCTCCTCCTCTAAAAAGGTTAATGAACCCCGCTAAAGCTGCCACCTCCGGCCATTCCTTCCCTGACGCTGCGAGGACACACCAGCAGGACGCTCAAGGACTTGGGTAAGACTGCCGACTCTAACCTCCCGACACCTAATACAAGTCCAGGTTCAAGTCCCGAGTTCCATCCTACCTGCTCTCGGCTTTCCCAGCACCTTATTATGTACCGGGCTCTTACTTACTCCCGCCCTGCCTGCCGCGCCCGCATTTCGCCAACACATACCGGGACCTGTCCCGTCTGCCAGTGCCGTCACCGTCCCAGCATCCCGGGGAAAGCAATAACGAAAGTACCCTCCACCTTCCGCGTCCCCCCCATTTCGAATTCAGCAAAAAGTCATCCGCCGCCGGAGCTGAACTCACCTCTACCCATTCATTCCCTTCCTCCGCGCGAAGAAAAAATCACCCGCCGCTTTTCCCAACAGACACATCGTCTCTACGCTTCCAGTCGGACGGTCTCGTCTTCCTGGCCCATCGCGGCCTTCCGTCTCCGACTTCTCTTACTCTGTACATACTTGCGACATACATTATGGAGCAGGTCCATGGACTAGATGTTAGCTGGATGACCCACGGCTCTCCAAAAGGTACGCAAATGATGTCCCATCTGACCTCATTTTCCAGGGCTGGTGGCCGTTGCCCCCAGTCGCCCAGTCGCGCACCCGCGCTGCTCGCCTACGCCAGAGCCAACCGCACCCGCATCCCTCCAGCCAAGTCGACCCAGATAAGCAACTGGCCTACAGGAGCTCGCCACTGGTCGTTGGACACCAGATCTCTGGGTCTCCTCTGGTGGATTTATCCGACAGCCCATCATTCCCTCTTTCCAATCTCCTGCTTCCCGCGCATCTTGCCCTTTTCCAAAATTCCTTGCAATATTCTTTCTACTAATTCATAATGCGACTTACAGACAAAGCGTCGAAACCCTCCACAGCTCGAAGACCTTCGACGTCTGCCCCGAGAGATTCACCACCACCGCCCTCTCCGACCACCGGCCAGCCGGCAGCTAATGGCAATTCCAACGAAAATGACAACACCAATGGTACAACTGATGCTGCAAAAGGCAGCATAGAAGGCGCGAAGCCCATTCCCGTCGGCCGGCCCCCAATAGGCAGGAGTCCCTCGAACGAAAGAACAGGTCCGAACGGCACCCCGCCTTCGCGCCGCAATTCCTGGTTCTCCAACATCTCGTCCAAGTTCTCCTCTCCGAACGGCAATAATTCTCAAGCAAACCAGCAGCCCCAGAACACCCCACCGAAGGACTATGGTCCGACGCCTCCGAAGGTGATTCCCGTCAAGAACGCCGTCCTCCCGCATGCTGCCAAAAATGACGGCGATCAGCCCTACATACCAGCACCTCCCGGCCGCGGCCAGGCTGGCTTCCTGGGGGTCTTCCGTAGATTATCTTCGTCCGGCGGCGTCTTGTCACCAGGCGCGAAAGGGACACACGGCTTGGTCGAGAGGAAAGTACTGAACGTCGACCACAATCGCGAGCGCTGTCGGATCACGGACCTGCATCAGGCGAAACTCCGGAGAGTCGCATTTAGTGTCGACGTTGAAATTGCCCCGATGCCCAAATATGCCGACAATGATGCGCCCGTCAAGAAGCCTCTCGAAAAGTCAAAGACTCGCAAAATTACTGAAAAGGGAGAGGGCGAGGCACTGAAGAACCCAAAATCTCTCGAGGAGCAGAAGGAGCGAGATGGACTTATTCATACAACAGGCGAGCCCGTGCCTAAGGAGCCAGAGGCAGAAGGGACGAATCCCGCCAAGGACAGAAAGGAGTGCGATGCCAACAATAGGAACCCTCCAGCGGACGGCAAGGAAAAGGAAACTAAGAAGAAGGAGAAGAAAAAGAAGAGCGAAGAGGAAAGAAAAGCTAGGAAGGAGAAAAAGCGGAAATTGGCTGAGGCCAATGGACAGATCCCGATGGAAATTCATTTGGACGACAGCGACTCTTCCAGTGAAGGCACACCAGCTGCGACACCCAAGACAACTGCGTCTCCTACCACGAACCCTGTCAGGATATACCGGCGCTGCTGCCAGCTGAGAGAAACGCCCATTCTTAAAAAGATCACCGAACAATTGAGCAACCCTACGAACTGTTCTTCCGACATAGGAATGGTGCAAAAATTGGATCTCACGGGCTACTGGATGCAACTGGCGGATTTGGTTACTTTGGGAGACTACTTGGCAGTTGTACCAGTCAAGGAGGTTATTCTTGAGAACTGTGGTTTGTCGGATGAGGGCTTGAGGGTTATTCTTGCGGGCCTATTGGCTACAAAGAAGCCAGAGTCTAGGCGGCGGAAGCACACCCAGCCTGATGGACTCACCATCCAGGGAGGATTTGTTGAGCGCCTCGTGCTCAAGAACAATAAGATTGGCCCAGAAGGTTGGAAGCACATTTGCCTCTTTACCTACCTTTGTCGAACGCTCAAATTTCTGGACGTTTCCACAATATCATTCCCCCGGCCAACTCAGCCCGCTAAGAACGAACACAGCTATCACCTTTTGCGACACTCCACAGACGATAAGCCTCATAATGTTTCTGCCACACTTTTCTCCAAAGCAATTGGCGAGAGACTTGCTGGATCCACACTGGAGCTGCTCAACCTGGGGGAAACCAATCTTAATCCAGACGACTTAGGTGTGATCATAGACGGCATTAACAAGTGCGGTGTCAAGCGACTTGGTCTTGCTCACAACAATATTGACGATAAGGGCTTGCAACATGTAGCCAGGTACCTTTCTCAGAGCACTTGCGAAGGCCTTGACTTGGGAGGCAATGATCTTCGGGATCACATGGATGTGATTGCCAGCGCAATTACTGAAAAGGACTCTTTGTGGGCACTCAGTCTGGCTGAGTGCAACTTGAAACCTGGCTCGCTATGCAAAATCTTTCCAGCTTTGGCGCAACTGAAGGATTTCCGCTTTATCGACCTGTCGCACAACCGGGATCTCTGCAAATCAGATCCCAGTGCTGTTGGTCTTCTGCGCAAGTGAGTAGCTCATATCCCAGGAGTATGTCATGTCGGCTAACTTTTCACAGGTACATCCCTAAGCTCAATGGTCTGCGTCGCATCCACCTTGCCGATGTTGCCATGACTTCAGAACAAGCGATTGCTCTTGCAGAGATCCTACCAGAAGCAAAGCTACTTGCCCACATCAGCTTCCTTGAGAATCCTGAGCTCATTAAGCTCACAGATGCAAAGACTGAGGAGGCTCAGGAAGAAGCCTGCGCCTTGTATGCGTCTTTCCTCGCTGCCACTAGGGTCTCCAAGACGATCGTATGTGTGGACATTGATCCCCCAAGCGACAACTCCGGCGAAATTGTAAAAGCATTGGCCAAGCAGGTGGTGGCCTACTGCTTGCGAAACATGGAGACCTCTCCGATTGGGGACATTAGCGCTGTTTTGTCAAACGCGCTGGCCGAGTCTCAAGAACCTCAACCGGGCGGCCCGATCCCTCCTTACCCCGATGTGCTCGCACATCTCGTCGGCCATGACGTACTTAGGGATGATTCCTCAGACAACGAATCCGCTCCTGATGATGATTATGTCATTGGTGGAACCGGAGTCGTTAAGGCTCTCACTTGCTGTCTTGAGAACAGAGGCGACGAGTCCCGGAGACAGTCTGGCGAGTTCATTCGAGATTTCGAAGACGATGTTTCCGTACCAACCAGTCCTCGGCTCAAGCTTCCACCCGGAAAAGCCAAGGATATGTCAAAACATCTACTTGCGAGTGCACGCAAAATCCGTCAACGCCTGCAACCTGCCTTGTCCAAGGCTAGGGTCAGTCCTGAAGAGGACGAGCATAATTTGCGCAAGCTAATGTTCCTCGATACGACACTCGCTAATATCATCAAACGATTCGAGGACGAGTTCCCTGAAACTCGTGTATCTACGGATGAAGCTTCTGAGAGCACCCTTCCCAGCCAGAGCGACAGGCTTGGCACCTCTTTGTCATCAACCGAAGACCCTGACCAGGGCATTATCCCATCTGACCCCGAGGACGAGACCGGCCTCCAAGTACGACCTGGTCTTCCGCGCACAAATTCGACGCTATCGCACACATCGAAGGCTCTTGTTGAGGAAGAAGGCAGAATGCACAGAGCTGGTCATAAGATCCGCTCCGGCATCATCAAGCCCGAATACTACGGTCTGCTCACTGGCGTCCTCGAAGTTGGTCTCGATCCCAAACACACCGCTATGCTCCACCAGATGATTGAAGAGATTGACGACGCGGACCTGACCGAGAAGGTCGAACAAAAGGGGATCATGCGTGTCTTCCATGAGGATCGCGATCAGGTCCGCGAAGGACTTAGGGCGCTTGATCCCACGCATTGGGACCGCTTCGTCGAGAGTCAGGAAAAAGCCAGGGGCAACGTAAAAACCAGTTTATCCAATGGTGCAAAGCCAGCCGACGAGGTTGCCGTGGAAGATTGAGAGGAAGCTAAACAACTGATCACTCATTATTTCCCGGCGGGGAATTTATCGCCCTCTGTACAAATAACTCACTCTCATGAAGTATCGGAAGGACTTTCGAAACAGCAATAAGCAAGCATAGGCGTACTGCGACCAGGGAATTCATCAAACAGAACTCTTCTTTTTTTCCGCTTCATTTACTCCTCGGGAGATATCAATAAGTTTTTTTTTTTTCCCCCTCCCAAGTCAAAAACTTTCTGGAGTACAGGACACTGGATGATACTTCTGCTTGAATCACGAAGGAAGTATTAACGCAGGGGGGGATATGGATTGAGCCGGGCCACTGTCGCTACTGGACTTCTTGTATGGTATCATAGACCCTCTCAACCGAAGCATGCCAGATTGCCGCCCTTCTATGGGCGAAGAGGCTGCCGGTTTGACGCGCCGATGATGTCTTGTCTTAGGTGCTTGTGATGTAAGTAACAGGTAAATAACCAGCTGAGGCACACTGGATTTCGCGTTACCTCCTGCACAATGCATCTCCAAGGCAGCCGGGGACAGCTCGAGGTCTGCGTACAACACTTATGCGAAGAACGTCTATCTCATGGGAACTTCGCCGGTGCGCTTCGTCATTCTCGCCATTGGGAGCGGTCTCGCGGCCAAAACGATCAACGCGCGACGGCGGCAGCGCTCGGGAAAGACGATGCGGAAAACACGGCCGTCGGGGCAAGCGGTATTCTCACGGGCCTCGGCACGGCGCTGGCTGTCATGTACCCGAGGATCAGAGTCTGGCTTTCGGGTACCTAGGTCATGCTCTCGCTACGCGAATGTCTTTTGTCTTGGTACCGAGACGGATTCTGGCGTGGGGCACGCCGAGCACATTGGAGGCGCGCTGTTTGGGCTGGCGTATGCTTTGGGGAGGAACTGGGCGTGGTATCGAAGTTTATGAATGATTGCTTCGCAAGATCGGTCTTTCCGAAATAGTGAGCTTTTTGACAACGAACATTGGTCAATCAACCGCCATCCACTTTTGAAAGATCCTAAGTATTGTAACTACCAAAACTGAGATCAACTCTGGCCACCCAACTTAAGTACGGGAATGGTGCCTTCCGGTATATGTAACGCGACAATCGACAATAGTCCACCAGAAAGTCAATAAAACGCCATGCAGCCTCAAGGGGAGGGCATCCCGTTTAACCTCATCAACTGCCGTTTCCAGGAAAGAACATTAAAATCAACACCAACGCTCACGTGCAAAACCGGCCTTCTTTACCACAACTCCTCACTGTTCACCATGGGATTCTGACTCGACGACCTCTTGCTGTTCTGCGCCGTCGACGACTGGAACGCCTGCGGCGACCTCTGCGAAGGTGGTACGGCGGACTGATAACGTGTCGCATCAAACTTGTGATTTTCGACGATCGGGCTCGGATACGTCACCGACCTCTCGCCGGGACTTCCAGCAACCTTGCTCGCCATGGTGGACTCTCTCAAGGGCACCGGTCCGACGCCGATGGGCGACATCTTCTTTTCAGGAAACCTCGAGGCTGTGAAGCCGGGCTGACGGGGCCCCTTGTGTCTGTCCCACGGCGTTGTCGGAGACTGCAGAGGCGTCGAGCCTTGACGACGACGGGATCGCAGCGATTGGCGACGGAATCCTGGGGACGTCAGGCCCCATGCTCGGCCAAAGGCAGCGCCTGGGTGGTAGATGCACAGAGCTATGCATACGAGCAAAGGAAGGGCACCGCTGATGATCAACGACGCAGCCTCTGTCTGGGCGAGGGAGCTGTTGAGACCTTCTCTGTACTCGACGATGCGGTAGATTGTGTGTGCAACTAAGACGACAGCAAGCGTAGGCATTACTGGTGAATATAGTCAGTTGGTGGACAACGGACCAATGTGAATAAGCTTACTCTTTATGAAATGCCTGAACCGCGGTGCTTGGTACACAGCAACGTGCTTCGGGTCTGGGATCTTATGCGTGAACCAAAGGTACAGACCGACGAAGAGAAGTAGCGCCGCCGTCTGAACGCCTAGGCCTGCGAGGAGGATGGTAGTCGACTGCGTCTTCTTTTAGCATTCGTTAACTAGGCTGAGACAGGTCACTTCTCACCTGAACGCCTCCGAGTCCAAACACGGCAGCAACAACGCCAGCAATCTCCAGCGCAATGACAAGCAGCAGAGCGAAGACGAGAAACAATCCGGTGACCAGGGGACGAGTGGAACCAACCCCAAGTCCGTACAAGGCGACGATATGGGGAAGCACTTGGAATATGGCGGCCGAGATCAAGGTCGGTCCAAGGACAGTCCCGAGAAGAAACAGAGAAACCGACGTCTGGCTGGCGAGGTGAACCCTCAGCCTCAGCCTCCCCGCGTATCCCAAGACCTCCAACAGGACGCCGATAGCCAGGGTGGACGCGAAAAGAGGCGTCTTGAACCGGTAGCCTTGGTACAAGGTCAACGGCACCAACAGGGCGAAAGTCGCCAAGAAGATGGCGCTGCCGGCTTCCGAGGGCTCATAGTCGAGTAAGCCGCTGTTCAAGAAGCAGGAGGAGGAGAAAGAGGAGGAGGGGTTGTTCACGGCGCAGTCGCCTGTCATTGTGGTTTTCCTTATCGTGAATTCTCACTTGACAGGCGACAGTGGCGGACCTTTTACCATTGTTTGGTCAGGCATTGCCTGGAGGAAGGGGAGAAGGAGAGAGAAGAGCGATGCGCGGCGTAGGGAACTCTGGGGATATTATAGACACACACTCTCTCTCTCTCACACACACACATACACACACACAAGTGCAATGTGGCAGGCGGCAGATGCCCTTGGGGAAACCGTCAAGCATTTTTTTCGCGTCACATTATCCAGCAGGCTGGATCTACGACGGTGGCCGGTTGGGCTGGACTCTTGAAGGATATGGACAAATGTGGGCGCTGATTCCTTCCCGTACAGGCGATTGAAAGGAAACGGTCGACGGGCGAGAGCAAGTTGGTTCACGTAGGACAGGTCAGGGTTGGATCCAACCCGGGCACACCAACAGTCTTCCGCGGTTGCATCCGATATGGATTACATCCACTTCGGAAGAGACGTTGTACCAACAAGAACTCTCGCTCTGCAGTCGCAAACTCCCAACGAACGGACTCCTGGAGGGTTGGTGCAGTCTCAGTGTTTAACAGTGCAATAGCTGAAGAGGTTTTCTCAGAAGAGCACGAATCAACGCCATCGTCAGACGCCAATGTGCAGTTTTCGATATATTTCAAACTTCTGAGTGTATGGGAACCTAACTGCCGTCCGCAGCCTGACTGCCAGAGGGCAAACAAGCAAAGCAAATCATGTACGGGTGGACATTGAGGAAGCCGTCCCAGCGGAACGGTTCGGCGGTGCAACGGTTGGACGGGCTCTGCAGATCAGAGACCCGTCTTTCCGGCCAAGGTCACGGACCAATAGAATGCAGACGGCTGGCGGTTGCGGGCTGTTCATGCAGCGGGCGGCGCAGATGATGAGGTTGCATTGGTTGCTTTCTCATGTTGGTCCCATGTACTAAGTACGGTGAAAGAGAGGAGGCATGAGTGCCAGGAGAGGTTGAGTGGATGCACCACTTCACCTCCCCCATCCAATAAACACTCAGACCACCGCCTCTTCAGCTACCCTACAGCTTGGCTCCGGAGATGGCTCCTATGTTGTTGTTATTGGCTCTCAGCCAGTACTTTTGATATCCAGCAAATTTGCTACTCCGCAGAAACATGGGTTGGCGGAGTTGTTGTGTTGGTCAGTTGGGGGCTGGACCGGAATGCAAAGAAAGACGTGGCCTAGGAAGCGGGGAAGTTGTGAATGTTTGCCATTTCTTTTGCGAGCGACGAGATGGACCGACCCTGCAGGCGGAGGGGAAAGCCTGATTTTTCTTATCGAACTATCTCATGGTCTTGTGTAGCCTGGGACAGGATACAGCCGTATCATGACGGAGACTGAGAGAGTGCATATATGAAGAAGGCACTGGAAGAGAGAGAAAGGAAGGGCAGCCCAATCTCTACGGCTGACTTGTCCGACACCCGAGATTTGGCTCTCCCGTCCTGGCAGGTGCAGTGCTACAAACTGTGTGCGCACTTACTCTGCAGCCTGCATGATGCACACCCTCTCTCACAAATCGAAGAGATGAACCCGGACTGAACTTTTACGGGAAACGAAGAGCAGACAGGTGACACGCAACACACTGACCAGAGGCTGGCCTTGAAGCAAGAGACCCAACCAACAAGCTCCAGTTGCTAATCCCTGGAAGTGGAAGAAGCTCTGGCCTGCAGGTGGATTGTGCGGGAAGTCCGTCAACTCAAGCTGCCAACTCCATTCTCCCTGTCGGTGGGTCTTCGGCCTAGTGTAGAGACCCCCGATCCCGCTAAGCCTTTCTCGCCGTAGGCTGCATGACGTCAAATCCCGGGCGCTTAAACGCCTTGGCACTGGAGAAAAACAACATTGCAATTACTGGTGTTGGGTGCTGCCATTATCTTTACCAGCTATCACGCTGTGCTGTGCGCGTTTCTTCCTCCCGCTGACAGTCCGTACGATGCGAACCAGTTAACGGCATCCTTGACACCCACTTCCACGCTTACGTAGTAAACCCCATCCCGCACCCTCCGGGACTGCATCACACCTTGTCACCGACCACAACAAGACAATCGGAGGAGGAGGATAGAGGGGTAGCTTGCACTACTCGTTCCCATTCACTTCACCCCTCTCCCTGCCATGAGCGCGTGTATGGCGAGGATCTGCCGCCCACGCCGCCCTCCTCGCGCGCCGCTCTTCCCGGCTCCCGCTGATGCGCCAATCGCGTCTTTTCGCCCTCTAGCATGCCGAGGACCGCGGAAACTCTCCACCATACCACATCACCTGAAAGATGGTGGTGATCCCAGAATCAGATACCTAGGCAAGCAGATATCGGACGAGTTTGCCATTGTCAAAGAACACTATGGTACCATTCACCCCTCCCAAGTCTTCTCACTTTCCCCTCCCTGCTCCTCCTCCTCATACCCCTTTTCACCCGGCAACTTATACCCACTCACACACCCTCCACCTACCTCTTTTTCTCTGAAAGGGGAAGTCACACGCATTCACCCCATCAATA
The DNA here is from genome assembly GCA_026260285.1 of Colletotrichum sansevieriae. Taxonomy (NCBI): domain Eukaryota; kingdom Fungi; phylum Ascomycota; class Sordariomycetes; order Glomerellales; family Glomerellaceae; genus Colletotrichum; species Colletotrichum sansevieriae. The sequence continues at coordinate 38,579 of JAOQIF010000553.1, read as the reverse complement.
ACATAAACCAACTAGACCCACGGGCTGATGGACTTCGCCGAGCTGCGCCTAGGCTCTTACGTGCCCCCAATCCACTACTGGCACGGCATCGCAGACGCACTGCGCGCCCTATCTGGCGCCCGAGCCGTGATAACCGCCTCCGTCCCGCCCTCGGGCTCCATCAAAGAGCGCGCCGCAAAGCTGTCCGCCGACATCGCCGCCAAAGCCGGCGGCCGCTCCGTCAACATTATCGCCCAATCCATGGGCGGCCTCGACGCCCGCTACATGATCTCCCACCTCAAGCCCGCCAACGTCGACGTCCGGAGTCTCGTCACCGTCGCCACCCCGCACCGCGGCAGCGCCTTCGCCGACTACATGCTCGACGGCCAAGGCCCCATCAAGCTCGCGAACCTGTACGGCCTCATCGAGCGCGCCGGGGCTCGGGACCGCGGCCTTTGGTCAGCTGACGCGCGAGTACATGGAGCGCGAGTTCAACCCGCGCACCCCCGACAGTGAAAAGGTGAGGTACTTTAGCTACGGCGCGTGTACGGACACGCCCCCGCTCCTCAGCCCGTTCTCGTCCTTGATTTCAACAATCTCCCACCCAACACCTAGATACCCACACCCTCCCACGACCTCCCAATGCAGGGAGGTGACGATAAGACTGTATAGGAAGAGGCGTAAATTATAGTACTCCAAATGAGATTGGAAAGTAATTTTGCTGTTTTCTGCGATATTATTAAATGTTTAATTACGATAGCTAAGCGAAAAGACAGCAGGCCTGATCACTTTCTACTTCTATAACCCGCGGGGACTCGTGGGAACCTACTGCTTACGCCGGCCCGACTAGAGATTAGCTAGATGCTTGTTAAAGGATTACTAAATAATTAGTTAAAGTAAGATAAATTTAATGCAAATTAAAATATAGGGTAAATGAGTAATTTTCCTAAGGTTCTCAGAACCTCTGCTATGAGGCCATTGAGGTCGACGATACTTTTTATAAATGCGGAATAGTGGAAGGTAGCAGTAGCTTTCTAGGTATCTAAAAAGTATATTATACAGAGTAGAGCATATAATATAGGTTAAACTTACGTGATGAAGTATAATTACCCCTATGTGGCTAGAAATGGGTAGTTAAAAAAGGCACTAGAAGAACCTGCGCATACCTACGCTGGCCTAACTAGAGATTAGCTAGATACTTATTCAAGGATTACTAAACAATTAGTTAAATTACTATAAAATGAATTTAAATTAAATATAAAGTAAATACGTAATTTTTACTTTTATATTAATTAACTCATATAGTCTTAAAAAGTCTCTCGATAATATAGAGACGTTTCTTAACTTTCCTAATCACTATAGACTGAACTCCTTTCTATATATATTTATAACATGCGCGCCCACTGTACACATCCATCAACTTCTCCTTATTCATTATTAATCGCGCCTCTGAAAGGTATCCTTCACAAATTTTGGGAATAGGGAAGGCAAAAATCCCAGGTTTCTTAACAGCACAACATCGTAATGTCACAAAGTTCCCAGATGACTGAAGTCATATTCTAATATGGACAGCAGAGAATGAGACGAACTGTTATCGCTGTGGCGCCCCTTCTCTTATTCGGCACGACCGTAGTCGGACAAGGCGAAATTGGCCCGTGTGTCGCTGTGTTCGGGGACTACCGCGGACCTTTTGACGAAGTCAAAACCGAGTTTACGGACTTCTCTCGAAGTGTGTGCCAGGGCCTCGTTAGAGGAGAACCAGCACTACCCAAGTTAACTCCTTTTGGACAAGGTGTAACTCATGGTGGTACTAATTGTGTACGAGTATCTAAATCTTGGTGTGGTGAAAATCCGTATGGGGCAGTTTATCGTTCTGCTGGCCTTCGTGTAGTCAGCAGTGTTGAGGTGTCTCCCTGTGTCTACGATGTCTCCCTGTGTAAGGCAGGGGGCCTACCTTACTAATATTACTCAGCTAGTTAGGTTATCTTAGCCCTCTAGTTAGATAATAACCTGAAGCGCACCTCTCCCTCTTCACCAATTCGCAACCGTGCTTGCATTAGGACTAGTTAAAGGGGCGCGCATACTACGGCATAAGCTATATAGGCTACTATAAATACACGATCGTCCTGACACTTCGGGCTGGAAAAACCAGAGGTACACGGTGGACAGAATCGAGAGAGGAGCCTTTCAAAAGTTTTGACCATAGACCAGCTAGCAGATGGAGCCACTAGGGGGGTCGAGTCAGGGGTAGTAGCCAGGGGCCCTATCAGCCCTTTTGATAACGCATAAGCTATTAAGGTTAAAGAGAAGTTATTGCTAGTACTTACTAGTAGCATAGCCCTCTTTATATTTATTACTACCTTCTAAGGCGATAATCTATTTAATATAATATAGGATCCTCTTAATCCAAGCCTGGATTTATTCCTGCTGAAGCTCTTGCTAGCACGCCTCCTATACTTATATTATATTAGCATAGCTCTTAGGCGCCCCCTTTTTAGTTAAAAATCGCTTTATCTATAGCTAATAAGGCTCTATAGTATTAAGATCCGGGCTATTGCTATATTATAATAGCTTTTAAATAGTATTAAGGTAGTAAGTATAGTAAATAAACTAGTAATTATAAGAAGGGGCTTTATCTTCTTATATAATAGCCTCGTTACTAAGTTAATAAGTAAATAGGAATAGCTTTAGAAGGAGGATCTCTCTATAATAATAATACTAGTTAATACTACTATTACCCTTTTAAGAGAGCTTGCTATTCTTTTTATTCTATTGCTAGGCTAGAGTTTTACTAGGTTTATTATATAGCCTAAGGTAGCTAAAAGAGGTATTAAACTCCTACTCCTACTATTTAATAGGCTCTAGTTTAGCGTTGAGGGTATTAATAACTTTAGTAATAGTATTATAATCCTTCTTAGTCTCTAGTATCTAATAGTAATAAGAATCCTTTAGATTATAGGAAAAATAAGCCTAAAATATAAACTCTAAGTAGCCCTTTTATTTCTTATAGATATAGGACTTAGAGTAGGCTTCTGAGGGCTTCCTCTAGAGCTAGTACCCTCCCTAATAATAGAGTAGTATAATACTAGTCTTATTAGACTAGATAACCTTCTTCTAGTCCTCTAAGGTCTAGTAGTAGTATTAGAGGTACTACCTTAACTACGCTACTCTTATTACCTTCGTTAGGCTAGGCTTATAAGTAGGTTTTATCTTCTAAAACCTAGCTTAATAAAAGATCTTCTATACTATTATTATAGAGATATTAATACCCTCTTTACTAAGGTTACTAGTAATATTAGTATAATTCTTCTCTTATCTATACTAATTATAGTATACTTAGACTTAAATAGCTTTAATAATAGCTATAGTTTGCTTCTTTAGGCGCCCGGAGCAGGGTTTATCTATAATATATTAAGGAAGGATATTAAGGGTAGTATTATTTAGCTTAAACCTAGCCTCGATAGCGCGGGAGTAAATCCGGTTAATAGTACGGGCTAGGAGCCCTATAATCTATATAATTTCCTTAGTTATTTTACCTCTATAGGGACTTGCTAAAGCAACGATTAGTACCTGTTAAATAGGATCGGTATTAGGAGCTATCTTTAGTAATAAAAATAATAGAGTTATAATCTTCGTAGTAGTAAGGGATTTATTATTATTATAAATAGAGGGCTCGCAAGGCCCCCTTGCGAGCCCTCGAAAAAGAAAGCACGTGCTAACTTTACCTAATTAGGTAAGGCGCGACCCCCTCATAGCTGGCGCCAGTCGTGGGGTGGCAGGCACTATGGTCAAAACTTTTGAAAGGCTCCTCCATATGAGTATCTGAATCTTGGTGTGGTGACAATCCGTATGGGGCAGTTTATCGTTCTGGCCTTAGTGTAGTCGGCAGTGTTGAGGTGTCTCCCTGTGTCTACGATGTCTCCCTGTGTCCTTGAGTGTTAGCTGTGGGGTTAGCTCCCAGCTAAGCTAGCAGGTCGCCTTTTATATTCGAGGCAAGCAGGGCGCCCGCTTGTAACAGTTCAGTGCAAGTACTCTACACCAGGTGTGATAAGTAATAATTTTTTTTTTCTATCCGGGAAATCCATATCAACTCTCAAACTACAAAATATCTCATGTGACTTCATGTTACTTAACCTAATTATATAAGCCGGAGAACTAAGATGGTAGAAGAATATAAGGGTCATAAGGCTGAAGTTCAATAAGGTAGAAGGTATAGTAGTAGCAGTAGCCTACCGCTTACCCAATTAGAAGGGAGCTATAATATAATAATAAACTTAAATTCATTATTGAGTTCGGAATTACGCCGCAGCCCCTTCGCAAGAAGACTATAATAAATTCACCTAGTTTATAGGTATAATTCGGGAAATACTATATAAGTATTTTAACTTATACCCTCTACTAGTTAAGGAAAATAATATGAGAACCCTATATATTCCTACTTAGAAGTAAACCCTTATATAGAGTTAGATATACTATACTAGGGCTAATTATATTAGAGCTAAATAGGCTACTAAGGCTCTTATAGTAACGCCCTTGCTAAAACTTCTAGTAAGGTACTATAAAAGCTACTATATAAGATAACTCCTTAACCTAAAAGGTTAACCTTCTAGTAAGGTAAATACTATTATATAAGAGATAACTCCTTAACTGAAGAGGTCTTTCCTAAGAGGTTCTTATAGCTAGAAGTATAAAAAGCTCTATTATAAATAGGGCCTTATACCTCTCCCTCTTCCTTATCCCTATAACCTATAATAAATCCTTAAAGATATTAGTACTAAACCCTATATATAGAAATACTAAGCCTATATAAAGCACACCTATTATTATAAGCTATACCTAGGTTAAGCCTACCTAGGCTTCTACCTAGGTTTACTACCTTAAGGGGGCTACCTAGGGCCTACCTAGGGCCTACTTAGTAATTCCTTATAAATTAATAAAATCTCTATTAGAGAGGAAAACTTCCCCTTTTCCTCTTTAGCTTAAATAAATAGTATTATAATAACCTCTTATTAAATAAACTTAGGTCTAACCCCTTATATATTTAAGCTTATTATTATTATTATTATAATAATAATAATAATAATAAGAAGTTAAGCGCTACTCCTTATTAGTTAATAAGATAGTTAATAGTAATATAGCTAAAACTTAAAATAGGTTATTATGAGCTAATTTAATAATATTACTAGAGTCCCTCTAGTAATATTTATGAGAGGTTAAGTAGGGAAATAGCTAATATATAGTTATATAAAACCCTACAAGTATTATTAATAAAGCACTAGTAATACTTGATATAATATATTAGAAGCTATTACCCCTATTTCTAAAGTTCTTAAGTAAGTAAAAGGAATATACCTCTTAGGTATAATAAATAAGATATAAGATTATTATTAATAGGGCGTTCTACTCTATAAATATAGAGGTAAAATACCTTATTAACTCCTACTTAAATATTACTCTTTAATAAATAGTCTCTACCTTCTATAGAGCTAGGAGTAATAGTAAATAATATAATCTAAAGGATTTTATAACTTACCTTAATTAAACTTATAAGAACCTTAATATTTAGTTATAAGCTATAATATAATTATAAACCCTTTAGTAAAAAGAGAATAAATCCTTAGTAACTTTCTTATTAAGATTTAAATAAATATTAATTAATATAAGTAATATAAACTAGCTAAGTTAGGTTTAGATCTTATTTCTAGAGGCCTCCCTTACCCCTAGGCTAAGGGATTAGCTAATTACTATTAACTTACTAGCTAATTATAATAGCTAGCTCTTAAAGATTTAAAATATTTTATAGAAAGTAGAGCGCTAAAAAGCCCCTAATAACTACTTAGTAACTTACTAGAGACTTATTACTAAGGACCTTAAGGGGGATATGGATATAGTTAAAGCTATATATATCTCTTAAGTTAAGGAGATAAGATATTATAATATTAAAATTCTAGGTCCTCTTTAGGTACCTCCTTAATATAATACTAATAGCTATAAAAGATATAAGAGATTCTTATATTTATTATACTTATAGAGTTAGAGAATATATTACTTAGTACTACTTTAGTAAAGAGAACTAACTACTTAGAGCTATAAAAGTAAAAACTTTAAAAGAGGAACTTATATATTATAAGGTTATAAATAACTACTAAGTAATAATTAACTCTTTAAAAGAGAATAAGGAGTAAGAAAAAACTAACTCTAGAGTAGAATTAAGCTCTAGAGCTTATTAAAGAGGAGATATTAAGTTAAAAGGAATATAAATAGAAATAACTAGCTCATACTAAGCTTATTATTATTTAAGTTAGAGTTAATAAAGAATATTTAGCTTATAACCTAGTAGATATTAAGAGTAATACTTATATAATAATTAACTTTTCTTTAGCTTAATACCTTTACTTTCTATATATTAGAAAGAGATATTAACTTATAAAGTGGTATATACTTAGTAAACTATTATTAAGTAATACTTTAGGCATAATAATATTTAACTTAGAAATAAGTATTTATACCTAGTATATCGTTATATATATAGTCAATAGCTTAGACTCTAATATCCTCTTAGAGTAACTCTAAATAGAATAGAACTAAGTTATTTATAATACTATAGCCTATCACGAATAGCGAATAGGCGAAGGTTAACACACTTTAATTGCGCTATATTAAGTGGATTCTGCGTTAAAGAAGGGAAAAGTCTAACTATAGGCTAGCGTAGCCCTAGAAGGCTAAAGAGTCGCTTAGAGATTACGTGACTTAGTGGTTATATAACTTGAGATTGAGGTAGGTCTAACCTAGTGCTATAATATTACCCCCCCTTTACTAGTATTACTATCTATAGTAATTATCTACTATTATATAAATATTCCCTAAATAGTATACCTCTTCTTTTTCCTTATACTTACGCCAGGGCGTTATTATTATCTATAGTAGCAGGGTCTTTATCTTAGGTAGTAGCTAAAAGCTAAGCTAAAAGGTATTTTAGTAGTCTTATAGTAGTTAAGTTAGTAGTATAGAAGTCTTATAATATTACTAGGGTATACTTAAAACTTATAGCGTTATACTAAGTAGGGTTATAGTTATAGCTTTTCTAGTAAGCGGGATTTTATAACTTTATTATAACTACCCTTAGTATAACTAGCTCGTAGTTATTTATATAACCTCATATTCTAGCTTATTATTAAACTTAATAATAGGTAATAGGGCGTTAAATTAACCTAGTACAGGATCCCTAGTAGCCTTCTAGAGCTTACTAGGGTAGAATATTAGGTAATAGTTATATTCTTTTAGTAAATCTAGTACCTATATTCCCCCGTGGCTAGTAGCTTTAATTAGCTATAATCTATCCTATAGTATAGATAGCTTCGAGGAGTTCTCTTAGCGCTATCCCTCTATTAATATATATATAGAGTTTCTTATAGCTAGGTTATTAGGTTAGTAATAGTAATCCGTAGCGTAAATATAGTATTATTAAGCTATAGCTATATTCCCTTTAGTAATATCCTAAATACTATAGAGGTTTCATATAAGCTACTAAGTATCGCCCTAGTTAAGCTTTTCCTTTATTACTAAGAACCTCTATATGTACTAGTCTTAGTTAAGACTTATGTATAGCGGATACCCTTATTTAATCTCAAATAGTATAAGCCCTATAGTATTATTTAGTAACGCCGCCTAGGTAAAATCTATAATAAGGAGTATTTTACTCTAGTTATCCTAGAACTATAAGGGACTGGATACCCAGACCAGAGAAGCTGGAGACGCCTCGGCCAGCATAGGCTAAAAGGATAGAGAGGCCTATAGGTCTAGGGCATAGAACCCTTATAGCAAAGACTTAGTAAATACTTACTAAAAGCTAGAAATAAAAGATCTTAGAAGAAATAAGCAAAAGTAGTATAATAATACTAATCCTACCTTTTAGGTGCTTCTATTATTAATTTAATCTAACTATAGCTCTTAACCCCTTAATACCTTTATAATTCTTTTGCTTCTACCTTGCTTTAGGAAGGTTAGTAATAATAATAGTATTATATACCTAAGTAATACTTACTAATTAGGCTAAAGAACCTAGACCTAATATTTGCTAAGAGTAGAGTAAAATAGCTTATATAAACCTATATAAGGAAGCTAACCCTAGCGAGTAATTAGAGGATAATATAAGCTAATAAGGGGAGGTAAGAAGCTATACTTTAAGCGAGGCTAGGGGCCCTGAAGAGAACAGGCTACCTATGCTAAATACTTGCTATATAGATAATAAGTATATATAGGAAAATAGGGAATATAAGACCCCTTCCTATAGACTAGATAGGCTAATAGGCTAGATATCTATAGCTATAGCTAATAAGCTAGCCTAAGCTAGAGGGCTAGATAAAGCAACTAGCTAAGTATTAATATAATAGATTATAACTATAATAGCTAACTAGTATAAGCTAATTACTACTATATTAAGTAACTAAGCTCCTATTAAGTAATTGCTTAAGGTTTATAAAAAACCCCTAAATTATAATATAGCGCGCCTTACTAGCGAATCTATTAGTATAATAAGGGAAGATTAGCTTATTATAATTAAAGAGGCTTATAAGCACTGCTCTAGCTGCTCTAATAGCTCGTATATCTAGTAGGCTTTAAGTATAATAGAGCATACCCTATAAATAGAATAATAAAATTATTAGCAAATACTTATAGATAAGTTAGGGAATTAGGTTAACCCTAAATAAGAAAATTTTAGAATTTTTATAAGAAGGTAGCATATCACGCCTAAGCTCTAAGAGTAGAACTACTATAATACTTTGAGATAGTACTATTAGAAGGATAATAAGAAACTAATTATATATTAGGCTTAATAGGAATCTACTAACTAAGCACTTAGTAAGCTAAGCATAAATAATATAAAAGCATATACCTTCTTTTAGGGCCTTATTACGACCCTAAAGGATAAACTCTTTAAGTAGGATATTAACTATACTAATATATATACTATTACCCTATATATAGAGAGATTATAGGAGATTATAGAAGGGAGATGCATAAGAATATCTACTAGCTATTCTAAGTCGCATAAGTAACTATACTTAGGCTCTCTAGACTGCTCTTATAAGAGCAGCTTATAACCCCCTAGGTTAATAGACTTAAGGGATTATTACCTAGAGACCCCATCCTAGAATAACTACTCAGCAGACGCCTGCGCAATACCTAGCGCTAGTAGTATATCCTCTAACTCCTAGGGACCCTAATACTATAACTATAAGAAGTATAGCTATATCTCTTCTAACTATATTAAAACCTATATATAGCTAATAGGCAGTAAGTAGAACCTAAACCTAAGATAGGGCGGGATAAGCATAATTATAATACCCTATATAACTAATACTAAAAAATTAGGAAATAAGTAGGCATAGATATAACCCTAAGGGGCAATACGCTAGAAATCACCTTAGTTCTAATAGGATAAACTATTAAGGGATAGGTATTAGCACTCTAAGCATCTAGTAAAGTTAAACTAGAGGTTAATATAAATACCTATATAATAATAGATATTATATAAGAAGATCTTGTTAAGAGGCTCTAACTAAAGGAGGCTACTAGTATTATAGCCCCTGAATTAGTAGATTTCTAAGGAAGGCCTATATATATAGGATAGGTTTACTAGCTTATATTCTTCTTTATAAATAGTTAGGGTTACTAATAGAAGATTTACTAGGCTTTTATTATAAGCCCTCGCCCTAAAGGAGTAAGTAATATCCTTCTATCTAACGACTTAATAGGATAGGAAGGTATCTATATAGATACTTATATATATACTTAGTTATATAAACCCCTCTCGCTTGCTAAGCTAGAGGTATTTATCTAAGAAAGTATAGAGAATAGCTAATAGGCTTATATTATATATCTAATAGGTGCTATAAGCTCTAATAAGAAGGATATAGAGACCTTAAGCGAAGATTTACTAGATAATAAGTAGGAGAAGAAGATTCCTAGGGAACTTTAAGACTTTGCTAACGTTTTTAATAAAGAGAATATAAAGAAAGTTCTAAAGCTAAAGGGAGTAGTATATTATATTAAACTAAAACCTAGTAAGGAACCCCTATATAGACCTATATACTTTATATTAGTAGAGTAGCTATAAATACTTATTAAGTATATTTAGAATATAGAGGTAGTAGGCTATATATACTACTTAACTAGCTCTATAGGAGTACTAGTGCTATTTATGCCTAAGAAAGATAGAAGCCTATAACTATATATAGACTATAGAGGATTAAATAAAATTATAATAAAAAACTATTATCCTCTGCAACTAATTAGCAAGCTTCTAGATAGACTTACTAGAGCAAAGTTTATTTCTAAGATTAACTTAAGCGAGGTATACTACTAAATTATAATTAATAAAGTAGATAGGTAGAAAATAGCGTTTAGAATATGATATAGGTACTTTAAGTATATTATAATACTATTTAAGCTTATAAACACCCTAGTAACTTTTTAGGTATATATTTATTAAGTACTTACTAATCTTTTAGATATCTGCTATATTATATACCTAGATAATATTCTAATTTACTTAGATATAAGGGAATAGTATACTAAGGACCTCTATACTATCTAATGCTATCTAAGGACTACTAAGCTATTTATAAAGCTAAAGAAGTATAACTTCTACTAGATAGAAGTGGATTTCCTAGGGTTCTATATTACCTTAGATAGTATTAGAATAGACCTAGATAGAGTCTAAGTAGTTGCTAAATAGCTAGTACTAAAGTCTTTTAGAGATATCTAAGTATTCCTTAGCTTTTATAACTTCTATTATAAGTTTATTATAAGATATTCCTATATCGCAGCCCCTATAAATAGTATACTTAAGGGAAGCTAGAATAGCATAAAGTTAGGAGCCTTTGCCTAGATAGGGGAGATATAGACTATATTTAAGATACTTTAGAGAGTATTTACTAAAACCCTAATACTAAGATACTATAACCTAGCGTTAGAAACTAGGGTTAAGACTAATATATCTACTTAGGTAGCATCTAGTATACTCTTATAGAAGCATAGTATAGTTTAGTACCTAGTAGCCTTCTAGTTAAGGAAGCTCTTAGATATAGATAGGCGCTAGGCTATAGAGCAATAGGAACTCCTTGCTATTATAGAAAGTTTAGATTACTAGGCGTAGTACCTATAAAGACTCCCTAAGAAATTTATAATACTTATAGACTATATAGCGCTAAAAGGAGTATATACTATGCCTATATAGGATATTTATAGAAGGCTTATATAATAGGTTTACTACTTATTAGTATTTAACTTTAAAATCTAGTATAGGTTAGGGGTTATTAATCTAGTAGATAGACTATTATAACGCCCTGATTATATAGTAGAAGATACTAAGGTAGATAATATACTTCCTACCCTTAGAAAGAAACTTAGGCTTATTAGCTAGCTTTTAGTAATAGATCGCTAGTATATTGCTAAGCTTAAAGGAACTATAGCTATTATAAGAACTTATATCTAAGCTATCTAGCGAAGTATATAAGAACCTTACTAGAGGGCTAGCTCTAAGGTTAAGGGATCCTTACCCTTAAGTTAGCACTACCCTATAATAGGTATTAATAAGATACTATATATACATATACATATTAACGCTATCACCTGCATAAAAGCATATATAGGTGCTATACTAATTACTCCACGAGAGAATAACGATAGGCTAGAAGACTCAGGGGGAGCTAGGGTTATTATATTAGAATAGTATATCCTATGTGCTATAATAAGGGAGCTTATTTAGGATAAAATAGCTTATATATTATAACTAGGCGTAGGTCTTAAATAGATAGTTAGAGGATTATAGGCTAAAGACTACTTCTATAGAGATATTATAACTAAGGTTTGCTAGGATACTAAGCAATACTAAGGATACTAAGTTAATAAGAATAATATCCTTTAGTTTAAAAGAAGACTTATTATCCTAAAAGAGGGATCCCTCTGCTATAAAATCCTAAAGAACTACTATAATATGCCTAGGTTAGGGTATATAGGAGTAAATAAGATAGCTAAGCTAATCTTATAAAAGGTTTATTAGCTATGTTTAATAGAGGATATATAGCTATATATTACTAAGTGCCCGCGCTACTAAGGGGTATATATATTATAGCATAAGCTATATAAGCTATTATAAATACTAGAACTACTAGTATACCTTTTCTAATAGATTTCTTTAGACTTCTTAACTAGCTTACTAGAAAGTTACTAAGATAATAGAGTTACTTATAATATAATTCTAGTAGTTATATACTAGATACCTAAAGTAATATAGTTTTTAGTAATAACTAAGCAACTAGATATTATAGGTTTAGCGAGGATCCTATATTAAGAGATTGAGTGCTAATATAGCACGCCTAAGGCTATTATTAGTAACTAAGATAAACTAATTACTAGTTAGTTCTAGTAAGACTAGACCAAGGCCTGAGATATAGAAGGGTATATCTCTATTATATAGTATCTATAGATAGATAGCTAGACTAAAAGAACGTACTAAACCTTAATTATATATCTTATAAAGTTTAGCAAAAGCTTGCGCAACTAATAAGTAATATTATTAGTTAAAGCTGAATTTTTATATAATAATAGCAAATATACTACTATTAGTATATCTATATTTAAGGCCTTTATAAGATATTACCCTCAAATAGTTAACTACTACTTACTAAATATTAAAATTAGGACCTAAGGGGTTAATAAAAGGCTTAAGAAGCTAATAGAGGTTTATTAAAGAATAGCTAAGAATTAGTAATATATAATAGAGATATAAGCTAAGAATATAAATATTAGAAGAAAAGTATAATTATATAATATTAGAGATATTATAAGACTCTTAATAAAGAACTTTCGTTTTATAAAAAGTTAGCAAAAGCTTGCTCTAAGATTTATTCCTATACTAGTTATAGAAGTTATAAGCTCTACTACTTATAGAGTATAACTTCTAGAGAAGTATAGTAGAGCATATAATATCTTTTCTATTACTCTACTTAAGCTATTATATAGCTTAAAGCTTACTAAGGGGTAGCTCCTAGACCTTAAAGAAGACCCTAAGGAATAGGAAGTTAAGGATATTATATTATAAAGGGAAGTGCTAATAAGCCTCCTATATTTAGCTAAGTAGAAAGGCTAGCTAGTAGAGTATAATACCTAGGAGCCTAAAGAATACTTAGCGAACGCTTTGCAAATCCTCGCTAGATTTAAGAAATAGTAGCATAAGTTATATTATAAGTAGGATAATAAGTAGTATAGAATAATAAGAAAAGTTAATTAATTATAAGATAACTAAAACGCTAGGAGAAGAAAAAGCCCCCCCTATAAAAGCAATATAAACCCTATAGGTATCTAACCTTATACTACTATAGAATTCTATTATAGGTTTGCTAAAGTTCTGCTAGTACTACTACTTATTATTATTACTATTACCCTCTTTATTATTATTATCCTCGCTCTCTTCCTCTAAGCTATCGCTAGTAGTACTGCTATTATTACCCTAACTATTGCTCTCTATAGTATTATTAGAGTTGCTATCCTCTATAGCTAAGGACTTATCCTCTTCGCTACTATAAACCTAGTATTGCTAAGATATTGCTAAGTTATTACTAACCTTTTTATAAGAATTAGGTTAAGGCGTAGGGCTACTACTAATAACCTCAAGGATAGCAATAAGAGCTTAGTAATAAGCGTTATAAAGTATATAAGAACCTTAAACCTTTGAGGGCTCCTATAAAAGAATTATAGATATATAGGTATTGCTCTTTAAAAGCTATATTATTAGGATATTAGTAAGCTTATTAAGAAAGGTAGCCTACTTAAAGATATAAGTCCTATTCTATAAATAAATAGGGAGAGTATTATTAAGCTATATTATAATCTCCTTAACTAAAACCTTATCCTTAGCCTAGCGAGCTGCCTATAAATATATATTAGATTAATAAAAGGGTAAGACTAACTATAAGGTAAAACCTACCTTAAGTGAAACCTATAGATATACTTAGGTATATAAAGCTATACTCTCCTCTATGCCTATAGCAAGGAGTTAGTTCTTATAGTTCTTAGAAGTAGGCTTAAGACTAGCAGGGTTTACTAACTAGTTATAGAGGTATTAGAGAAGCTCCTGCCCCTGCTCTATAGCTATAAAGATATAGAAGATCTCGCGCTACTAATACTAGCTAGTAGCAATCGCGCAAATATAATACTTAACCTAGTTCTAATAGAAATAAGTAGTACTAATAAGATAAGTAGGAATCTAGAGATAGGAAAAGTTAGCCTATACCTTCCCTAAATAATTACTAAACTCACCCTATAGTACTTAATACTACGAACCTAGTATAACTCGTATATATAATTACTATTATATTAATAGGCGTAGATAACCTAGGTATTCTTAGGGAGCTATAGCGCATAGCTAACGTAAGGTTTGCTACTACCCGCCTAGTTATACTAATAGTTACTACTACTAAGCTTAGCCTTAGTAGGGCTATACTTAGCAAGGAGCTAGCTAATAAGGCTCTTAGTACTTATAATATTTAAAGAAGTATTAAAAGATACGAAGGGTTTATAAAGGCTTAATAAAGGGCTTAGATAATATAAAAGTAGTTATTAAATAATATAGTATAATAAGGAGGGAAAAGAACTAACCCTAGGGCGGGAAAAAGCTATTATTTTATAGATAGCTAAAGAGGCCTTAATAAACTATTATAAAAGTAGATATAACTTCAGATAGCAAAGAATAGTAATTATTTACTATAGCAGGTATTACCTACTAGGAGGTAGATATAGTGAATTAGCAATAGTAGTTACTATCTAACCTATTTAATAGCCTTACGATATACTTATTTAGAAGGGGGATAATAGGATAAAAAATAAAGTTATTATAATAGTATAGTATAAGAAAGTGCTCGCTAGATAAAGGGTAAATAGTAGGAGAATAAAAATAAAGTTATTATAAGGATAACTATTCTCTTTTAAAAAGAAATAATAAGATCCCTTTTGAATAGCCCGGATAGAGAGCATAAAAAGGCCTAAAAGGAGAGGAACTATAAGGAATAGGACTATAGGCTTAGCTACTATATCTATAACTCTAAGGGCTCTACTATCTTTTAGTAAATAGATAGCAGATAGTTACTATACTAGATAATAGTAGTAATAAGTAATAGGCTAGGACCTACCCCGAATAGCTAAGAAGGATAATAATAAAGGGCTAACTTATAATACCTGATCTTATAGTAGGGATTATTATAATTAGAAGGGGGATAATTATATAGGACTAGATACCTAGACTAGAGAAGCTAGAGATACCTTAGCTAGTATAGGCTAAAAGGATAGAGAGGCCTATAGGTCTAGGGTATAGAACCCTTATAGCAAAGACTTAGCGAATACTTGCTAAAGGCTAGAAATAAAGGATCTTAGAAGAAGCAAGCAAAAATAGCATAATAATACTAATCCTACCTTTTAGGTGCTTCTGCTATTAGTTTGACCTGACCGTGGCTCTTAGCCCCTCGATACCTTTACAAGAACTAGTTTATTTATAGCTAGAGGTATTAAGTTAAATATTAGTTAAGAATTTCTATCTATCTATTAGTTTTTATATAACCTACTATGCTTAGTTATATAGTTATATTATATATCTTATAGAGCTTATTCTAGCAGTTAGAAGTAAACTAAGAGCTCCTATTAGATATCCTTATAATAGGGAAACTACTATAGTAGAAGATAAAAGTATAATGTAGCTAGGCGAGGTCTTATATTATAATACCTTTATAATAGGGAAGCAAGACTATCTTCTTTAATAGATAATATACTACTATAAATATATTATTATACTTATATTAATTAGGTAGGTATAATATAAAGTTTATTATAATATATTCCTAGCGGTAGTTTAGTATTATTAGGGGTCTTAACTCGCTTAGAAGCTTAACTCTTAGCTTCTAAGCCTAGTAATAGGTTTAGTAATTACAAATATACTATTTAATATTAGTAGTTAACTAGGGCTAGTAATAGTATTCCTTTAGAAGCTTAATAGTCTTATTCCGCCCTAGGTATATTATAAGCTTCTAAATATAAGCTTTGCGGATTAGCTTTATATATAGGTTCTCTTCTTTTAATACTATAAGTTCTCTCTTTATAATTAGAAGCTTAATATATATCCTTTAGCGCTCCTTTTTGATAACTATAAGTAATCTTAATACTTAAAGTAATAATATATTAGATTTGCAGTTTAACTAAAGGATCTATTTAACTAGGAGGTAGCGTCTTAGCTTATCCTCCAGCTCTAGGGTATTAATAGAAGCTATAAGGTTACTTAGAGTAGCTTTTAGTAGCTAGTATAGCTTATTTATAACCTCTAGGGATAGGTAGTTACGTAGTAGTAATACTTATATATAGTTTAATTTATAAATAGCTTATTAGGTTTAGAGGTTCGTATTTTTCTATAAGAGGGCGTTAGCTAATACGTTTTCACACCCTAGGTAGTCCTAGATATAAAAATTAAAACTAGCTAAGATACTTAATTAGTAGGCTTAGCGGATATTTAGAAGCTATGTAGTTATAAAATAGACTAGTATTTAGTAGTTTATAATAACCTTAAAACGCTAGGTAACTATAGAGAGTTTAGTTTTCTATTGTTCTAATATTAGAATAATTACTATTATCTTATAATTATAAATAGGGTAATTTATCTCTATTAGTAATATAATCTTCAAGAAATAAGCTATAGAGTATTATAAACTATTATTAGTTTATTATTAGAGAAGGGTAGTAATATAGATAGATTTAAAGATATCTATCTTAACTTAGGTTAGTAGTCTAGGCTTCTAATAGCATAGGATAGGGGCTAATATTAGGGCCTCCTTTAGTATTATAAATACTACTATATAGTTATTATTAAAGTTAAACTAGGTGTCACGAATAGCAAATAGGCGAAGGTTAGCACACTTCAATTGCACTATATTGAGTGGGTTCTGCGTTGAAGAAGGGAAAGGTCTATCTATAGGCTAGCATAGCCCTAGAAGGCTGAAAGCTCGCCTAGAGACTATATAACTTAGTAGTTATATAACCCCTAGTTAAGGTAGGTCTAACCTAGCGCTATATTACTCACCTAGAGATTATATAACTTAGCGGTTATATGACCCTAAATTCGGGTAGATCTAACCTAGTGCTATGATATTACCCCCCACTTTACTAGTATTACTATCTATAGCAATTAACTATTATATATATAATTATTCCCCTAAATAGTATTCCTACTTCTAATAGTTATATTAGGGTATTATTATTATCTATAGTAATAGGGTCCTTATCTCAGGTAGTAGCTAGAAGCTAAGCTAAAAGGTGTTTTAATAGTCCTATAGTAGCTAGGTTAGTAGTATAAAGGTCCTATGGCGTTATTAGGGTATACTTAAAACTTTTAGTATTATATTAGATAGGGTTATAATTATAGTCTTTCTAGTTAGTATAATACTATAACTATCCTTAGTATTACTAGCTCGTAGTTACCTATATAACCTTATGTTCTAGCTTATTATTAAACTTAATAGTAGGTAGTAGAGCTTTAAATTAACCTAGTAGAGGGTCCCTAGCAGCTTTCTAAAGCTTGCTAGGGTAGAATACTAGGTAATAGTTATATTCTTTTAGTAGATTTAATACCTATATCCCCCTAGGGCTAGTAGCTTTAATTAGCTATAATCTATCCTATAATATAGACAGCTTTAAAGAATCCTCCTAGCGCTATCTATCTATTAATATATAAATATAGTCTCTTATAGCTAAGTTATTAGGCTACTAGTAGTAGTTAGTAGTATAAGCATAGTAGTATTAAGCTATAGCTATGTTCCTTTTAGTAATATCCTATATATTATAGAAGTTTTATATAAGCTACTAGGTATTACCCTAGTTAATCTTTTCCTTTATTATTAAGAACTTCTATATATATTAATCCTAGTTAAAACTTATTTATAATAAGTATCTTTATTTAATCTTAAATAGCGCAAGCCCTATAGTTTTATTTAGTAATACTACTTAAGCAAAGCTTATAGTAAGGAGTATTTTACTCTAGTTATCTTAGAAGTAGTTTATTTAAAAGTAGAGGTATTAAGTTAGATATTAGTTAAGGATCTCTATTTATCTATTAGTTTTTATATAGCTAGCTATACTTAGCTATATAATTATATTATATATCTTATATAACTCACCCTAGAAGTTACAGGTAAACTAAGAGCCTCTATTAGATATAATTATAATAGGGAATCCTATATATTAGAAGATAGGTATAATATAGCTAAGTAAGATACTATATTATAATAATCCTATAGTAAAAAAGGGAGAACATCTTCTTTAATAAGTAGTATATTATTATAAATATATTATTATACCTATAGTAATTAGGTAGGTATAATATAAAGTCTCTTATAATGTATTCCTAGGGGTAGTCTAATATTAGCAAGGGTTTTAACTCTCCTAGGGGCTTATCTCTTAGCTTCTAAGCCTAGTAGTAGATATTATAGTTGTAAATATATTACTTAATATTAGTAGTTAGCTAGGGCTAAAAGTAGCGCTCCTTTAGAAGCTTAATAATCTTATTCTAACCTAGATATATTATAAGCTTTTAAGTATAAGCCTTGCGGATTAAG
This sequence comes from Colletotrichum sansevieriae, assembly GCA_026260285.1. Taxonomy (NCBI): domain Eukaryota; kingdom Fungi; phylum Ascomycota; class Sordariomycetes; order Glomerellales; family Glomerellaceae; genus Colletotrichum; species Colletotrichum sansevieriae. Next base: position 19,944 of record JAOQIF010000553.1, on the reverse strand, counting down.
TTTATATTTAGATCCTCCTCCTTAAGTATTATAAGCTTCTTATCTATTATTAAGAGCTTATCTTATACTTTCTAGTGCTCCTTCTTAGTAATAATAAGTATTTTTAGCGCTTTAAGTAATAGTATATTAAGCTTATAGTTAGACTAGAGGATATATTTAACTAAGAGGTATCCCTTTAGCTTATCTTCTAGTTTAAGCGTATTAATAGCTATCATAGGGTAGCTTAGAGCGCCCTCTGGTAGCTAGTATAGCTTATTTACTACTTCTAGGGATAGGTAAGTAGGTAGTAATAATACCTAAGTATAGTTTAACTTATAGATAGCTTGTTAGATTTAAAGGTTTTTATTCTTCTATAAGAGGGTATTAGCTAGTATATTTTTATACCCTAGGTAGTACTAGATATAGAAGTTAAAACTAGCTAAGATACTTAACTAATAGGCTTAGTAAATATTTAGAAGCTATTTAGTTATAAATTAGAGTAGTAGTTAGTAGTTTATAATAACCTTAGAATACTAGGTAACTACTAAGAGTTTAGCTCTCTACTCCTCTAATATAAGAATAATTACTATTATCTTATAGTTATAAATAGGGTAGTTTATCTTAATTAGTAATATAGGTTTTGAGAAATAAGCTACTAAGTGCTATAAACTATTATTGGTTTATTATTAGAGGAGGGTAGTATTATAGATAGATTTAGAGATATCTATCTCTACTTAAGTTAATAGCTTAGGCTTCTAATAGTATAAAATAGGGGTTAATACTAGGCCTTCCTTTAGTATTATAAATACTATTATATAGTTATTATTAAAGTTATACTAGATGCTTTTAGCTATAAGTTTAATAAGTAGCTAAGTAATCTTTCTATAACCCTTAATAAATTATTAATAGAAGTTATAGAACCCTAGGAAGGACTAGATACTACGCACTATAATTAGTAGTTATTAGTCTTTTACTATAGAGACCTTTTTAATGTTAGGGCTAATTCCTTTAGTAGTAATAATAAACCTAAAGTAGTATATTATAGTTATATTAAATTTGCACTTCTTAATATTAGCTTAAAGCCTTGCTTAATATAGCTAGTTAAGGACCTTTTTAATATAGTCCTTATGCTAGAGGGGGTCCTCTAGGTATATGAGGATATTATCTATATATACTATATAGAAATTATCTAGGTACTCTATAAGGGTTATTTATATACTATTAGTATATAGCTAGCTTATTATAGAGCCTAAAGGGTAGAACTTTATACTTATAAGAGCTATGTTAGATATAGAATATTATTAAGTCTTCTAAGTTAGGGTAGATATAAATTTAATAGAACGCCTAGTAGATATTAATCTTTATAAATACCTTAGCTTAGCTAATCTAACTTAATATCTTATTAATTAGAGGTAATACGTATTAGTCGTTCTTAGTAAATTTATTTAGCTTTTAGAAGTTAATATAGAACTATAAGTAGCTATTAGCCTTTTAAATAAATAGTATAGGAGATATAAATAATGCATTACTTAGTATTATAAAGCCCTTTTTTTAGGTTCTTAAGGAGGTATTATTAAATAGCCTTGAGTTCTAGTAGTAATTACTTATATAATAAGTAGAAAGTTAACTACTCTTTTATACCTAGCTCTAGTTTAATTTAGTAGTTATAAGAGTAATAAAGAGGTAATATACTACCAGTAGTTTTATTAAAATAATCTCTCTAGTTCTAGAGGTATAAGGGGAGTTTCTCATTAATTAAGTATTAGTTCTTAGCTTTATTAACTTCTAGAGGGCTCATACCTTTCTCTTTTACTACCTATTTATTAGTAATTATTAAGTTAAGCTCATATAATAATATAGAGCTTAATTTAATATTAGTATACTTCAGGTTGTTTTTAAACCCTATAGTATTAATAAATACTATATTAAGATCTCTCTTTACTTATTAGGCTTTAGGGGTGAGGGGTCTAGGCTTCTAGTATAGCGCTTACTAAGTCTAGTCAACTATTAATATACCCTATAATACTATATCTATCTTCTATAAGTTATTATTATATCCTAAGTTCTTAGGTATATAGCTATACTATAAGATCTTTATAGGGGTCTTTATCCTACTTCCTATAGCTTTTTAAGTATTATATAGCTATTCATTAGCTTGAAATATAGCTTATTAGTATTTTATATTAAGTTAATACTTAATATTAATTTTAATAGGTTAGAGGAGGTCTTTAGTATCTTATATAATTATTGTAGAGAGATCTTAAGCTATGGGGGTATTACTAGGCTAGTATAAGCACTAATAGTATATATCTATACTAATATTATAATATTTAAACTATAAGTAGCTAAGAATAAGGTTATATCTCCCTATATTAAGTTAGAGGAGGGGTATTTATATTAATTCTTAGTAGTCTACTTATATATAAGTAGTTTATCTTAGTTATAATATCTAGTAGCTCTCTATTAAATCTAGTAGCTAGGATAGGGTGCTATAACTTATTATACTTAGTATAGTAAAAGTCCCTTAATAAGGGGGTTATATAGGTATTTATAAAAGCATAGCTATATGCTCTAGTATTAAGAAAGGCTCTAAGGCAAATACTATATCTATTATAAACTAGAACTAACTCTTTCTTATAAGGAACAAGAGCGGGTGCAAGATGCAAAGCCACGCTATTAGCAAAACGTTAGCAAATTAGGGGTAGATAATTATACCTTAGAGAAAACTCTATAAGCTACAGATTTAGAAGGTTAAATAATAGTTTAATAATAATAGATACCTATGTTTTAGTATTCTAGCCTTTCCTAGTCTAGGCTTATAGCTATACTCTTATAACTCTATTACTTCTACCTCGATTTAAGAAACTAGCGCTAGTTAGAATATCTAAAGCGAACTAGTAATATTATACTAATAAATTAGCAATAGAGTTTAACTATAATAAACTCTAAGCTAGAATATAGAATATAACTAATAGGGTTTTAGATAATAAGATACTAGTTGCTTGCTAAGCCCTAAGATATAGGGAATATAGCGTAGATACTATGCTAGGGGAATAAATAACCCTAGCAATAATATAGCAGGAGAAATAACCTCAAGGGGTTAGGCTAGGTCCTAGATAGCGCTAGGCTAGGCAAACTAATTATTATTAGGTAAATAGATAGCAAGTAGTAGCTAATAGGGCACTCTATCTAGGACCCCCTAAGAAGCTAGTATCTCTAGCATCCTTACCTAGGCTATAGGGCTACTATAGAGATAGTAGGAGAGCCTTATAGAGTAGATATATCTATAGCAAGAGCAGCATAAGGAATAGACTACTACCCTACTATAGGAACTTGCTAACTACCTAGCAACGAGGCACCTATAGAGAGAATATAGAAAACCCCTGTATATAACTATTATACTATAAGTAAGGACTTTATTATAAACTAGGTTAGTAACTAGATCTAAGTAGTTAAAGATAGATATTAACTATACGCTAGTAATATGCTAGAGCAGCAGGTCTAATAAGTACTTATTAAGATAAGTTTGCCCCTATAGACCTAGTAGCAATATTATAGGGCTAGGCTAGAAGGAGACCTAGTATAAGCTAATTTTATAATATTTATTTACTAATAGTACATTAACTCTAAGCTTTAAGAGCAAATGTATTATAAGAAGCTAGATATAATAAGGCAGAAGGAGATATAGTTATTAATATAGTTCTTTATTAAATAATGAGCAATATATTAGGACTTAGGTATAGTTAGTATAAAGGATAGTAAGGCTAAGGCTTATATACTATACTTCTAGTTAGCCCTATTCCTATATAGGGAACTTAAATATTAGAAAATTAAGATATAGAGGCTAAGAGATATAGCTATAAAAGTAGAATACTTATAGGAGATATATTACTAATAGTGTAGCAAACCTCTATAAAGCAAGAGTAGGAAATAATATATAAGGGAAGAGCATACCCTAAGGGGGCGCCTAGTAGCAAGGGCAGCTTAAAAGGCGGGCTAGTAGAGCTCTAGCTATAAGGCAATACGAGGTTCCTAGAGCCTAATACCTTACTAACTAGTTAGTAGTGTGATATAAGGACCTAATTAGAGCTAGCTTATATTTAGCTCTAGTATACAACCTATAATATCTAACTACTTAATATGCTTTAGCTATAAGCAGAAGGGGTATAAGAGGGTAGACTACCTAGATAAATAAGTAAGATAAGGCGCAAAAAAACGCTAATAGGATACTAAGTACTTATTAAAAAGGTGGGAGTTAATATAATCTAATCCACGAGAGAAGTTCAAGAACTTAACTTATTAGAAAATAAGTAGGCTAGGGGATTATACTAGTAACCCCTATACTTATATTAGAACTAGATACTTTCCTAAAGGGAGATATTATAAAAGGATAGGTAATTATTCTCTAGAATATTACTAAAAAAGAAGTAGTAGGAGATATAGATTCCTATTCCTAGGTTAATATTACTAGTAGTTAACTAGCTAGGTCCCTATAACTATAATCTATAGTAACCTGCGCCCATATATTAGAAGGGTTTAATAAGTTATCTATAATAAGCTAGGATATAAACTAGTTAATATTCTTTCTTATTAACTTAGGAGGAGGAGTGAGGAAGATATAGTAACTATTTACTAAAGCCCCCTAACCTAAAGGAGCAAGAGACCTCCTCTTATTATAATACTCTATAAGAAGAGAGGGTATTATAATTAATACCTAGATAAATACCTAGGGATATAAATACCTTAGTATTACTAAGCTATTAGTATTTATATAACAGGTTATTAAGAATAACTAGAGGGCCTATATTATATATATATTAGAGAATATCACCCCCTATAAGCTGCTAATAGGGGCTCTAGAAGAAGAAGACGCCCTAGAGGGTAATATAGAGTTACTACTAGAGCTATTTAGTAAATAAGTAATATTTAATAAATAGTTAGCAAAGGAATACCTAGCCCTAGAGGGCGTTCAATTTACTATTAACTTAATTAAAAGGAAGAAACCTCTATATAGGCCTATCTACTTACTAGATAAGTATTAGTTAGAGGAACTCCGCTAATATATTACTAATAACTAAGTAATAGGGCAGATCTTACTCTTAACTAGCGAGGCGGGCGCCCCTATCCTCTTTATACCTAAGAAGGATAGATCCCTATACCTTTATATAGATTACTAAGGCCTTAATAAGGTAATATTAAAAAACTAATATCTACTCCCTCTTATTAGCAAGCTATTAGATAGGCTTTAGGCAGCTAAATAGATCTAAAAAATCAATATTTAAGATATATACTACTATATTCATATTAAGCTAGAAGATCGCTAGAAAATAGCTTTTAGGACATATTATAAGTACTTTAAATATACTATTATACTATTTAGACTTATAGATACCCTAGCTATACTCTAGGCATATATTTACTAAACGCTTACTAAGCTGCTAGATACCTATTATATTACTTATATAAATAATATTATAGTCTACTCCGAGATAAGGGAGTAATATATAGAAGACCTTCTCTAAGTGCTCCGCAGGCTTTGCTAATAGGCGCTCTATACTACGCTTAGTAAGTATAGGTTCTACTAATAGCAGGTAGAGTTCCTAGGGTATATTATTATACCTAAAGGTATATCAATAGACTAAACTTATATCTAAGCTATTACTAAATAGAAGCTACTAAAGATATATTAAGAAATCTAAGTCTTCCTTAGATTCTATAACTTCTATTATAAGTTTATTATAGGATATTTAGGTATTATAGCTCTAATAATATTCTTATTAAAGAGTAGTAAGAATAGTAAAAAAGGAAGTAAGTTCTATAAGCTAGAAGAGGCTTAATAAGCTTTTAAATAACTTTAAGCTGCTTTCTACTTAGTAACTATTCTCTAATACTAAGACATAACCTATAAAATAAGGGTTAAGATAGATACTTCCATAAAGGCTATATCTAGTATTCTATTATAGTATATTAATAGCTAGTAGTAACTAGTTACTTATTATTTATAGAAGCTTAGTAATATAGAGTAATATTAGGGAGCAAGCTAATAGGAACTTCTCGCTATAGTTAAAAGCTTAGACTATTAGGCTTATTACCTTCAAGGTATATTAAAGAGGTTTATAATCCTAATAGATTACTAAGTACTAAAGGGAGTTATTAGCACGCTTACGCAGGACCTTTAGGGAAGACTCGCTAGGTAGGTATATAAACTCTTAGTTTTTAATTTCAACCTAGAGCATAGGTTAGGGGTTATAAACCTAGTAGGTAGTCTATCTAGGAAGCTAGATTATATAGAGGGGGAGGTAAAATATAATAATATACTCCTAACCCTAGTAAGGCAGCTAAGATTTATTAGCAAATTACTAGTAGACCCTTAGATAAGTATTACTATATTATAAGGTAGTATAGAGATCTCAAAAGTATTTATTAATACTATAAGAGCTAGCATAAGGTGCCCCTTCTAGATAGATAGCTCTAGGGGTAGAGACGCCTTAGTCTCTAGTTAGTATTACGCTCTATAGCATACTAATATTACTATAACTATAGTAGCTATAATAACCTAATGCTAAAGAGTAAGGGATAATATAGAGAATACTTAGCGAGAGGTTATTAACTAAGAGGACTTACTCAGAGCTAAGGTTACTATAGTATAATAGTATATCCTATACTAGGTTATAAGGGAGCTTATAATAAGCAAAATAGCAGATAGTTAGCAACCCTCTAAAGTAATAGAGAATCTTATCTATAGACTGCAGGCTAATAACTTATACTACTAGATATAATTAGAGAGGGCGCGCAGACTAGCTAGTAATTATAAGAGCTATATAATTAATAGTTATAGGACCTTATTCTACAAGGAATAATTAGAGATACTATAAGAGGGGTCTCTAAGGCTAGAAATCCTTTGCTAATACTATAATAACTATAGGGCGGGTTATATAGTGGTAAATAAGACTACTTAGTTAATCTCAAGGAACTTCTATTAGCTAAACTTAGCTGCAGATATATATAATTATATTATAGGGTGCTATATATACTAAGGGAACCGCGTTCTAAGGCATAAGCCCTAGAGAAAGGTACAACTACCACCCTTACCTATATACCTATTCTAGGAAATAAGTATAGACTTTATTACTAGATTGCTAGCAAGCTCTTAGCATAAAGGTAGGGAATATGATATAGTTCTTATTATTATATGCTAAATAACTAAGTTTGCTATATTTAACCCCTTTTCAGCCTTTAGCAAGTACTTGCTGAGTCCTTGCTATAGAGGGTTCTATGCCCTAGACCTATAGGCCTCTCTATCCTTTTAGCCTGCGCTAGCTGAGGTATCCCTAGCTTCTCTAGCCTAGGTATCTAGTCCCTTATAAATATCCCCCTTCTAATTATAGTAGTCCCTAATATAAGGTTAGGTATTATAGGTCGGCCCTCTATTATTCCTCTCAGTTATCCGGGGTAGGCCCCGGGTCCTTTACTGTCGTTGCTACTATCTAGCGTGATAGTAGTTTGCTATATATTTACTAGAGAATAATAGAGCTTTTAGAGTTATAAATATAATAGCTAAGCCTATAGTCTTATTCCTTATAGTTCCTCTCCTTTTAAGCCCCCTTTATACCCTCTATCTAGGGTTACTCTAAAGGGATCTTATTACTTTCTTTTAAAAGAGAATAGGTATTCTTATAATAATTAACTTATTCCCTAGCTATTTGCCCTTTATCTAGCTAGCACTCTCTTATATATTGCCCTTATAATAACTTTATTTTTTATCCTATTATCCCCCTTCTAAATAGGTATATCACGAGGCTATTAAGTAGGTTAGATAGGAACTACTATTACTAATTCACTATATCTACCTCCTAGTAGGTAGTACCTGCTATAGTGAATAATTACTATTCTCGCTATCTAAAGTTGCAGCTACTTCTGCCATTATTTAGCAAGGCCTCTTAGCTATTTATTGTAAGAGTATGGCTATAGGCCTAAACCAGGAAAGGCTAGAATGCTGAAACGTAGGTATCCGTTGTTATATTAAAACTATTGCTTAAACTTATAAGTCTGCAGCTTATTGTAAGAGTATAGCTATAGGCCTAAACCAGGAAAGGCTAGAATGCTGAAATGTAGGTATCTATTGTTATATTAAAACTATTGCTTAACCTTCTAAGTCTATAGCTTATAGAGTTTTCTCTAAGGTATATTTATCCACCCCTAACTTGCTAACGTTTTGCTAATAGTATAGCTTTGCATCCTATACCCGCTATTATTGCTTATAATTACCCCCCCTTCTAAAGCCTTGGTCCCTAAGGCGTCCTAGTGGGGTAATATAGCTCAATATTACTAACTATAGGGCAATAGCTTAGTACCTTTATTATATTATTTACTATTGCTCCTTCCTACGCTAGATTTAGGCTGCTATAGCAAATAACGTATTTTATTTTCTAGCGCGTTATATATTTTTGAATTTTGAGTATTATTATTATTTTTTAATTAGTTGCTAATAGTTATATAACTATTTAGTAGTATATTACTAGTAATTATTTAGCCTTATTGCCTAGCGATACTAAGTATAAAAGGGCGTCTTCTTTTTAAGGTCTCTAACCTAGTTGAAGTTTTCCTTCTTTACTATCCTTTCTTTAACTTAGGAGCCTCTATTTCTTTTTCTTTAGCACCTATTTCATAAGCTTTTGCTATAATTATCTAATTTCTTCTTTACCTCTTCTTTTTAAGCACTTTTCTTCTCTAGCCTTTTGCGAATAGCTCTCTACTATATCCTATATTATATATAGAGGCGCGGTGCTCGCTAAATACCTATATAATCCTGAGATCCGCTCTAGCGACCTCACTAGTAGCGCTAATAATAGCTATCCTTGCCTTAGCTATCTCTATAAGATATACTAGGACGTTATTAACCTTCGCTATATATATAGCGAATATATATAGAAGTATATCTATTATAACTTCAATAAGAAGAAATATGCTACTATAAGTCTCTGCTAGTTTGCTACCTAGTTACTATATGCTAACGCCTAGTAGGTTCCCTAGGAGCTTTAGGGCATAGCCTAGATAACCTAGAATATATTCTACTAGATCTAAATTTAGGAGTATAAGGGCGTTTTAACCTCTCTTTATTATTATTATATTCTTACTTCACTTAGTAACTATTTAGTAGCGTAGAAGCATATTACTAAGCTTATCTATAACCCTACTACTAGTAGTAATAGCTATAATATAGAGCAGCTCTAGCTCTAGGAGCTAGCTTCAATCCGTGAGCACCTAGCCCTTAATATCCTAGCTTATATAGGCTATTATTTGCTACTGTCTCGCTAACTATATCCTATTAATAATTAGTTCTAGGTTAGTACCCTTTATAATAGTATTAATATGCTTTAGCGCCTGAATGCTACCTAGCTACTATATATTTATAATAATAGTTCTACTATATACCTCTATATTAAGATCGATTATCTAGTTAATAACCTTTTAATAAAGCTAGTCCCTAAGCGCCCTTATAAGCATAATATTAACCCCTTTCCTAACTTTAGCAAGTTGCTCTAAGATAATCTCCTTAAGTATACCTCTAATAATATTCCCTCCTGCTTTATTACTATTACTAGTACTTAACCTATCTTATGCGCTTCTTATCTCTATAATCCTACTAAGTATAGCTAAGAGGATAGTAATAATTTAGCAAAGAAGGCTAGGAAAGCTAAAAAGACTAAGGTTATTATTATTATCTCTAATGGTAGCTCTAGTAATAGGTTAGGTAGCGAGGTAGGTAGTAGCTCTAGTAATAAGTTAGGTAGTAACTCTAGTAGTAACTCTAGTAGTAAGTCTAGTAGTAAGTCTAGTAGTAAGTCTAGTAGTAAGTCTAGTAGTAAGTCTAGTAGTAAGTCTAGTAGTAAGTCTAGTAGTAAGTCTAGTAGTAAGTCTAGTAGTAAGTCGGCTAGTAGTTAGTCTATAGGTAGCGATAATAGGGATGCTAGTAATGCTAGCTTAGTAATTAGTTACTATAGTGCTGCTCGTGGTTATAGTAGTTAGGGTGCTCATGCCTATAGCTTTAGTTAGAAGTGAATAACTAGTTAGATCGTTAGCTCTCTCCCTTTTCTTTACAAGATAATACCCTCTCTTTACTATAATATTAGTAGTAATTTGCTACTTAATATAATTAATATTCTACTTCTTAATTTAGCTTCTATTCTATAGTCTTATAACTTATAATTAGCAACCTATTATTATAACTCTAGTAACTAGTTATCCTACTTCTTATAAAACCTCTTATACTATCTATTAAACTTATAAATAGCCTCTTGCGCATTTACTACGTTCTCTATAAGCTCCTATATATTATATTCTATAGGCTATCCTACCTATTTAACTAGATATTATATATTATTGCTAATACCTTGCTATATAATAATCCCTTCTACCTCCTATTCCTCTAGCTTATCCTTAAGCTCTAGGTATATAAGTAAGCCTTTACTACTTACTTAGTAGTTATTCTATAGTTCTAGCAAGGTAATAGAGAATATATTATATATCTATTAATACTATAGTAGTAGATAGACCCTATATACTTATATACTAACTAGTTCTATAATAGCTACTTATATAAACCTAGGTGCTAGTTTCTTATTCTTAAATTAGAAGTTCTTTATTAATAGCCTAATAACCTATCCCTAATAATAGGTCTAGTCCTTATGCCTTATATTATAATACTTAGCTTATGCTTTAGCAGCCTTTTGCTATTATTCCTAGGCCCTCTTATAGAGTCTTAAAATATATTTAATTCGCTGCTTTATACCCTATACTATAACCCTATTCATAGGAGTTACGTATTCTATACAACGCAGGTAGTAATTATATAAGGCCTCTATTAGCAAGTAGCTAGTAGTACTATAGCGACTATTATTATATGCAAACTCCGCCTCAGGCAGCTAGACTACTTATTCTTATAGTAAGTCGCTAGAATATACTTATAGGTACTTTTCTAATATCTAATATATCCTTTCTAACTACCTATTAGTCTAGGGGTAGTATATAGTAGAGAGGTAGCGCTTAATAGCCCTCTGTCTTATAAACTCTTCCTAAAATTAGCTAGTTAGGAGCTTATCTTAGTTGCTAATAATACCCTCTAGGTGTCACACGCCTTTTGGTGATGTAGTCGGCTATCGCGTGGCATTCCACGTGACCACGGTTAGGCTTAACGCCTATCCTTTAAGTAAGAGACTTCTAGTAGATAGCTTAGAAGGCTTAGCTATTATAGAAGATATTATAATATACCTATAATTACTTATTATATTATTTATTATTATTCACGCTTATATTGCTCTTTTCCTTATTTTACTCGCAGTCTTAGCAACCCCTGTTATAGCCCTAGGCTAGTAGAAAGACTATAATATCTAGTAGTATAACTTATCTCTTTTTTCCTTATCTAAGGCCTCCCTTATATTATAAAGACTTATAATAAGGTAGAGGACTCGGACTCGACCTCGAAACCTCCTCCTAAAAGTATTTATATACTAAAAGGAAGGAAGTTAAAAAAGTTAAATAGATAGAGGCCTTCAGCTGCCCTATTAGAGCAACTGCGTAAAGAGGAAATAGCGGGCTGGATAATAGATGTTATATTTATAACAAGAAGCCTGCTAGCGAGCTCCCCGACTGCTTTAGTTATAAACTCTGCTATATATTATGTTAATAATATAGTAAATTTCGCAAATCTTATTGCAATTCCCCTAGCGAATAATATATAGGTATTACTTGAGAAAAACTAAATTATTAACGCCTAGGTGAAACTAGTGAAATAAACGATGCTAGCTAAATAGATATATCTCCGCTTTAATATAAAAAGCGACGATATAGCTAGCCTAGAGGAAGTTTATATTAATATAAATACCTTAATAACTCTAGTTAATAGGAACTAGGTGCTATGCTTTGTGCGAAATCCTACGTTTTAAATAATAGAACTACGGAAGATAAATGCAGTAGACTTAACCTTTTAGGTAATAGAGCAGGTTATATTTAACTTCTATATCCTAGGTATTATTAGTACCGTAGAGATCTATAGCTACGTTATTATTATAGCTAGAGTTAAATACCCTTAGAGCGAATCTTCTGCTAGGAATACTATTCTATAAAGATCACGGGCTAGTTATAGACTTTAATAAGGGTATAGTTAAGTTCTGCTTAGTATATAGAATATAGTATCTAGTTTAGTTTAGGAGATAGCATTTAGTAACTAGACGAGTTAATAACGCCTATACTATAGTTATTCCCCCGTAGAGCGATATATGCGTTATTATAAGCTTTATTAACCTCCCTAAGTTAAGCTAGCAAGGCTCTAATACTTAGTAGTTTTAATCTAGTTATATAAGCGTAGTTAATATAATAGTTATAGTAGATAAGCCTGAGCTTATCCTTGTGCGAAATATAATAGACAGGCTAATAATAGTCCTAAGAAGCTAGTAGCTAGGCTATATTATCCTAATAGAAATAGAGGAGATAGCTAACCTTATTAACTATGCAGACGTTATTACCCTTATAGGAGGAGAATCAAACTCGCACTAGTTCTTGCAATCTAAATTCGATAGGGCTATAGGAAATATAGTAGCTAGCGCGTAGTTTATAACCCCGCTTGCTAAATCTAGCCTAGGACTGCCTCGTTAAGTAGATAATATTCTATCCTATAGAATATCTAAGGTAAAAGATATCCTAGTTATATATAGCAAGGATAGAGTCGAGATCTATAATTAGGATGAGGTTTTTACTAATAGACTTAAGGAAATCCTCAATAACTAAGATATCTATTATAATAAGGGGATCGTACCTATGCTAAATAACTAATATATATATATTAAGCTAGTCGAAGGGTAGTAAAACCAGAAAGCTATAGTAAAGCCTTACAAGACCTCGAAGTCGTTAAGAATATCTATAGCAAGATATATACTAATAGCAAGATAGTATAGGGTAATAGGCTAATTCTAGTTATCTATTCGCTCTTTATTATATAGCGAGTAGTTAATAGTATAAAAAAGGCAGGGTTATTATTAACCTCTGCCCTCTTAACTAAATTACTATCCTAGATATATACCTGCTTCCTAACGAAGATAATATAATAGACGCCCTTAGAAGGAAGGAATATTTAATAATATTTAACGCTAGTAGGTTCTTCTATTAACTACTAATCTACTTAAGATATTACAATAGGATAGTAGTAATATGTCCCTGCGGTATTAAGGTTTCTAATATTATCCTTATAGGATTTAAGAACTCGCTAGCCTACGCCTAGCGTTTTATAGATCACCTCCTATATAACTATAGGCACTTTGCTCGAGTATATATCGATAATATTATTATCTTTAGCAATAATAACGAGGATTATCTCTAATATATTAATATTATTCTCAAGCTCTTTGAGAATAACTACCTTTATATTAGACCTAAGAAGTCCTTTATAGGGTTTCCTAAAGTAAGACTCCTTAGCTATATAATAAATATTAATAGTATTAAATAAATAGAGGATAGGATTATAGCTTTTAAGAACCTCCGCTTCTTAAAAACTCTCTATAATATCGAGAGATACCTCGGAATAGCTAGATAGCTATAATACGATATACCTTAGTATAATATTATTATAATACTACTATAGGATAGAAAGACCCGTCTTATTATAAAACTCTATAATAAAAATATACTTCCTAACGGTCTATTAAAAGTAGTTTGAATAAAGAGGGTTTAAAAGGTATTATTCAAGCTAATACTAAGCGAGCAAGAGGCATAGAACGCCCTCTAAGAGAATCTCTATAACTAGGTCGTGAGATATTATTATAACTTAAATAAGCTTATATTTTTTAAGGTTAATGCTTATAAAGGCTGCTTTAGGCTTATAATATTCTAACTAAGTATCCTATAGAATAGTACTAATATACCTAGTAAAGATATTATATAAATCTATATCTAACTAGTGCTTTTTCTATCTAAGGTTATATTACCCTTAGAAAAGCAATACTTCGCTATAGAGGTAGAGGTAGTAGTAGTAGTATAAGCTATAAAAAAGCTCTATAAGCTCGTATAATTGAATAAGCACCTTATATAAATTCTTATAGATTACGTAGCTATGAAGGGAATTCTTATATATACCTCGCTATAGACTATAGACCTTAATAAGGCTAACCTACAGCTCGCAAGCGCTACGAACTGCCTATTACAATTCAACCTCAATATTACTTATATACTAGGGAAGCTTAATATTATCCCTAACGCCCTCTCGCACCTGCTATTACTTATAGCCTCAGGCTGAGCTAATAGGTTTGAGGATAGCGACGTTCTCGCGGAAATAACCTATAGTAATGATAATAACGCAGGATTTATAATATAAGGGACTAGATACCCAGACCGGAGAAACCGGAGACGCTTCGGCTACTATAGGCTGAAGGTATAGAGAGGCCTATAGGTCTAGGGTATAGAACCCTTATAGTAAAGACTTAGTAAATACTCGCTAAAGGCTAGAAATAAAGGATCTTAGAAGAAATAAGCAAAAGTAATATAATAATACGGATCCTATCTTTTAGGTGCTTCTACTATTAGTTTAACCTAACTATAGCTCTTAGCCCCTCGATATCTTTATAATTCTTTTGCTTCTACCCTGCTTTAGGAAGGTTAGTAATAATAATAGCACTATACACCCGAGTAACGCCTACTAATTAGGCTAAAGAACTTACGCCTAATATTCGCTAAGAGTAGAGTAAAAAAGCTTATATAAACCTTTATAAGGAAGCTAACCCTAGCGAGTAATTAGAGGATAATATAAGCTAATAAAGGGAGGTAAGAAGCTATGCTTTAAGCGAGGCTAGGGGCCCTAAAGAGAACGGGCTACTTATACTAAATACTCGCTATATAGATACTAAGCGTATACAGGAGAATAGGGTATATAAAACCCCTTCCTATAAACTAGATAGGCTAATAGGCTAGATATCTATAGCTATAGCTAATAGGCTAGCCTAAGCTAGAGAGCTAGATAAAGCAACTAGCTAAGTGCTAATATAATAGATTATAACTATAATAGCTAACTAATAGGAGCTAATTGCTACTGCGTTAAGCAACCGAGCTCCTACTAAGCAATCGCCTAAGGTTTATAAAAAAACCCCGAATTATAATATAGCACGCCTTACTAATAAATCTATTAGTATAATAAGGGAAGATTAGCTCGTTATAGTTAAAGAGGCTTATAAGCACCGCCCTAGCTACTATAATAGCTAGTATATCTAGTAGGCTTTAAGTATAATAGAGCATACCCTATAAATAGAATAGCGGAATTATTAGCAAATACTTATAGATAAGTTAGGGAACTAGATAAACCCTAAATAGGAAGACTTTAGAATTTTTATAAGAAGGTAGCATATTATACCCGAGCTCTAAGAATAGAACTACTATAATACTCTAAGATAGTGCTACTAAAAGGATAATAAGAAACTAATTATATATTAAGCTTAATAGGAGTCTATTAACCGAGCACTTAGTAAGCTAAGCATTAGTAATATAAAGGCGTACGCCTTCTTTTAAGGCCTTATTAGGACCCTAAAGGATAAACTATTTAAGTAGGATATTAACTATACTAATATGCATACTATTACCTTATATATATAGAGATTATAGGAGATTATAAAAGGGAGATGCAGGGGAATATCCGCTAGCTATTCCGAGTTATATAAGTAACTACACTTAGGCTCTCTAGACCGCCCTTATAAGAGCAGCTTATAACCCCCTAGGTTAATAGACTTAAGGGATCGCTACCTAGAGACCCTATCCCGGAATAACTACTTAGCAGATGCTCGCGCAATATCTAGCGCTAGTAGTATATCTACTAACTCCTAGGGACCCTAATACTATAACTATAAGAAGTATAGCTATATCTCCCCTAACTATACTAAACCCTATATGCAGCTAATAGGTAGTAATTAGAACCTAAACCTAAGGCGGGGCGGGATAAGCGTAATTATAATACCTAGTATAACTAATACTAAAGACTTAGGAAACGAGTAGGCGTAGATATAACCCTAAGGGGTATTATACTAGAAATCACCTCAGTTCTAATAGGATAGATTATTAAGGGATAGGTATTAGCACTCCGAGTATCTAGCGAAGTTAAACTAGAGGTTAATATAGATACCTATATAGTAGTAGATATTATATAAGAAGACCTCGTTAAGAGGCTCTAACTAAAGGAGGCTACTAGTATTATAACCCCTAAATTAGTAGATTTCTAGGGAAGGCCTATGCCTATAGGCAAGGTCTACTAGCTTATATTCTTCCTTATAAATAATTAGGGTTACTTATAGAAGATTTGCTAGGCTTTTATTATAAGCCCTCGCCCTAAAGGAGCAGGAGATATCCTTCTATATAATAACTTAATAGGATAGGAAGGCATCTGCATAGATACCTATATATATACCTAGTTATACGAACCCCTCTCGCTCGCTAAGCTAGAAGCAATCGTATAAGAGATTATAGAGAATAGCTAATAGGCCTATATTATATATCTAATAGGTGCTATAAGCCCTAATAAGAAGGATATAGAGTCCTTAGGTAAAAACTCGCTAAATAAGGAGCAGGAGAAGAAGATTCCTAGGGAACTTTAAGACTTTGCTAATATTTTTAATAAGAAGAATATAAAGAAAGTTCCGAGGCTAAAGGGAGTAGTATACTATATTAAACTAAAACCTAGTAAGGAACCCCTATATAGACTAATATACCCTATATTAGTAGAGTAGTTATAAACGCTCGCTAAGTATATCTAGGATATAGAGGTAGTAGGCTATATATACTACTTAACTAGCTCTATAGGAGCACTAGTGCTATTTATACCTAAGAAGGATAGAAGCCTATAACTATATATAGACTATAGGGAACTAAATAAAATTATAATAAAGAACTATTATCCTCTACTACTAATTAGCAAGCTTCTAGATAAGCTCGCTAGAGCAAAGTTTATTTTAAAGATTAACTTAAGCAAGATATACTACTAAATTATAATTAATAAAGCAGATAGGTAGAAAATAGCATTTAGAATGCGATATAGGCACTTCGAGTATACTATAATACTATTTAAGCTTATAAATACCCTAGCAACTTTTCAGGCGTATATTCACTAAATACTTACTAACCTTCTAGATACCTATTATATTATATACCTAGATAATATTCTAATCTACTTAAATATAAGGGAATAGTATACTAAGGACCTCTATACTATCCTATACTACCTAAGGGCTACTAAGCTATTTATAAAACTAAAGAAGTATAACTTCTACTAGATAGAAATAGATTTTCTAGGGTTCTATATTACCTAAGATAGTATTAGGATAGACCCGGATAGAGTCTAAGTAGTTACTAAATAGCTAGTACTAAAGTCTTTTAGAGATATCTAAGTATTTCTTAGTTTCTATAACTTTTACTATAAGTTTATTATAAGATATTCTCATATTATAGCCCTTATAACTAGCATATTTAAGAGAAGCTAGAATAGCACGAAGTTAGGAGCCTTCGCCTAGATAGGGGAGGTATAGATCGTATTTAAGATACTTTAGAGAGCATTTGCTAAAGCCCTAATACTAAGATATTATAACTTAATATTAGAAACTAGGGTTAAGACTAACGCCTCTACTTAGGTAGCATCTAGCATGCTTTTATAGAAGTATAGCATAGTTTAGCACCTAGTAGCCTTCTAGTTAAGGAAGCTCTTAGATATAGAGAGGTGCTAGGCTATAGGGTAATAGGAACTCCTTGCTATTATAGAAAGTTTAGATTACTAGGTATAATACCTATAAGGACTTCCTAAGAAATTTATAATACTTATAGACTATATAGCGCTAAAAGGAGTACTTATTACGCCTACGCGGGATATTTATAGAAAACTCGCGCAATAGGTCTACTGCTTATTAGCATTTAACTTTAAAATCTAGCATAGGTCGGGGGTTATTAATCTAGTAGATAGACTATTGCAACGCCCTAATTATATAGTAGAAGATACTAAGGTAGATAATATACTTCCTACCCTTAGAAAGAAACTTAGGCTTATTAGCTAGCTTTTAGTAAATATCTACTAGCATATTGCTAAGCTTAAAGGAACTATAGTAGTTGCGAGAACTTATACCTAAGCTATCTAGCGAAGCATATAAGAACCTTGCTAGAGGGCTAGCTCTAAGGTTAAGGGATCCTCACCCTCAAGTTAGCACCACCCTACGATAAGTACTAATAAGCTACTATGTACGAGTATATATATTAGCGCTATTACCTATATAAAAGCATATATAAGTGCTATACTAACTACTCCACGAGAGAACGGCAATAGGCCAGAGGACTCAGGGGGAGCTAGGGTTATTATACTAGAATAGTATATCCTATATGCTATAATAAGGGAGCTTATTTAGGATAAAACGGCTTATATACTATAACTAGGCGCGGATCTTAAATAAATAGTTAGAAGACTATAGGCTAAAGACCCCTTCTATAGAGATATCGTAGCTAAAGTTCGCTAGAATACCGGGGAATACTAAGGATACTAAGTTAATAAGAATAACATCCTTTAGTTCAGAAGAAGACTTATTATCCTAAAAGAGGGATCCCTCTGCTATAAAATCCTAAAAAACTACTATAATATGCCTAGATCAGGGTATATAGGAGTAAATAAGATAGCTAAGCTAATCTTATAAAAGTTTTATTAGCTGCATTTAATAGAGGATATATAGCGATATATTACTAAGTACCCGTGCTGCTAAGGGGTATGCATACTATAGTATAAGCTATATAAGCTACTATAAATACTAGAACTACTAGTATACCTATTCTAATAGATTTCTTTGGACTTCTTAACTAGCTTATTAGAAAGTTACTAAGATAATAGAGTTACTTATAATACGATCCTAGTAATTATATATCAGATAACTAAAGTAGTATAGTTCTTAGCGATAACTAAGTAACTAGATGCTATAGGTTTAGTGAGGATCCTATATCAAGAGATCGAGTGCTAATATAGCATGCTAGAGGTTATTATTAGTAACTGAGATAAACTAATTACTAGCTAGTTCTAGCGAGACTAGACTAAGGCCTGAGATATAGAAGGGCGCATCTCTACTATATAGCACCTATAGATAGATAGTTAGACCGAAAGAATATACTAGACCTTAACTATATATCTTATAAAGTTTAGCAAAGGCTTGCGCAACTAATAAGCAATATAACTAGTTAAGGCTGAATTTTTATATAATAATAGCAAATATATTACTATTAGTATATCCCTATTTAAGGCCCTTATAGGATACTACCTCCGAATAGTTAACTACTACTTGCTGAATATGGAGATTAAGACCTAAGGGGTTAATAAAAGGCTTAAGAAGCTAATAGAGGTTAGCTAAAGAATAGCTAAGACCTAGTGATATATAACTAAGGTATAAGCTAAGAATATAAACGCTAGAAGAAAAGCGTAATTATATTATATTAGAGATATTATAAGACTCTTAATAAAGAACTTCCGTTTTGCAAAGGGTTAGCAAAAGCTCGCCCTAAGATTTATTCCTATACTAGTTATAAAAGTTATAAGCCCTAATGCTTATAGAGTGCAACTCCTAGAGAAGTATAGCTAAGCGTATAATATCTTCTCTATTACTCTATTTAAGCTATAGTATAGCTAAAAGCTCGCTAAGAGGCAGCTCCTAGACCTTAAAGAAGACCCTAAGAAATAGGAAGTTAAGGATATTATATTATAGAGGGAAGCGCTAACGGGCCCCCTATATTTAGTTAAGTAGAAAGGCTAGCTAGTAGAGTATAATACCTAGAAGCCTAAAGAATACTTAGTAAATGCTTTATAAATCCTCGCTAGATTTAAGAAATAGTAGTATAAGTCGTATTATAAGTAGGATAACGAGTAGTATAGATTAATAAGAAAAGTTAATTAACTATAAGATAGCTAAAACGCTAAAG
>JAOQIF010000552.1:0-57882 GCA_026260285.1 Colletotrichum sansevieriae | reverse complement strand
GAGGTGAATCCCTCCTAGAAACTCCCTCTTTTAGATAGCAACGAAGAATACTATTACTTCTTTTACTATTACTATTATTACCCCTGCTTACGTAACGATTACGTAACCTACCGACTAACATAATCTATAGTAATTGAGAAATTAAAAACTACGTTATTATTAAAGTGTGAAATTAAAGGTCGTGAGGCTATTTAGTAGGGTATATATAAGTATAGCTATAATTAAGAGAGGTAGTTAGTAGGATCATATAACTAAAGGCTATATATTATTAGGAGGCGCGGAGTTAGAAGGTTTATTGCACATAAGTAGGTGAAATTACTATATAGTAGCTAGAGGCCTTATTAAGTTTATAGTTACGCTATAGCCCTATTATAGCCTCTAGCTACTATATAGTGATTTTACCTATTTAAGTATAATAGACCTTCTAACTCCGCGCCTCCTAACAATACATAGCCTTTAGTCACGTGATCTTACTAACTACCTCTCCTAACTATAGCTATACTAAGCTAGATAGCCTCACGATCTTTAACTTTATATTAATAATAACGTAGTTTTTAATTATTTAAACTATAAAACTATTAACTTATCCTCTTATATACTACTTATATACTACCCGCGCTACTAATACCGCCTCTATTACTACTTTATCCGCTAGCAGCTATACTATTATTAGTAACGCTCTCTCTATATTAAAGTAGTTAGCATAAGCTATACCTACTAATATTTAAGCTCTAATAAGCCTAGGCTAGCTCTACCTTAATAATATAGAGAACCTACTTAAAGAAGACCTACCCTATATAGTATTTAATAACCTACCTAGCTTCTACTACTAAGTCTACTTACTTAGCTATAATATAATTATAAGTATCCCCTCTACGGGTATTAATAAGAGCTCTCTTAAGGGCTATACTAATAATATACTCTCTGTATATAATAGAGTAGTTACTAAAAGAGCGGGTTTTATTAATTATATTAATATTAAACTCTCTAGTAAGCTCTTTTATATTTTTTATATTAAAGAGTATATCTTATATAGGCTTAGGGTTTTTATATATAAAGTCTAGTACTAAGATAGTTAAGGATGTATTATAGGTTAAATAAGAATAAGAAAAGAGAGAGGTATAAGGCCCTACTTATAGAGCTTCTTATACTTCTAGCTATAAGAACCTCTTAGAAAAGACCTCTTTAGTTAAGGAGTTGTTTCTTATATAGTAATATTTACCTCGCCAGAAGGTTAACTTTTTAGGTTAAGGAGTTATCTTAAATAATAGCTTTTACCTTACTAGAAGGTCGACCTTTAGGTAAAGGAGGTATCTTATATAATAGCTTTCATAGCACCTTACTAGAAGGTTTAATAAGAGCGTTACTACGAGAGCCTTAGTAGCCTATTAAGCTCTAACATAGTTAGCCCTAGTACAGCGCGTCCGACTTTATAATATTTAGAGGGTTTACTTATAAGTAGAAATATATAAGGTTTCTATATTATTTTCCCTAATTCGTAGAGGGTATAGGTTAAAATACCTATATAATACTTCCTAAATTATGCCTGCGAACTAGGTGAATTCATTATAGTCTTTTTAAAAAGGGGCTATAGCGTAATTTCGAACTTAATAGCCCTATTATAAAAAGACTATAATTAATTCACTTAGTTTATAAGTATAATTCTAGAAATACTATAGAGATATTCTAACGTATACCCTATACGAATTAGGGAAAATAATATAGAAACCTTATATATTTCTACTTATAAGTAAAGCCTCTAAATTTTATAAAGTCAAATGTATATTATATTAGGGCTAACTATGTTAGAGCTTAATAAGCTACTAAAGGCTCTTATAGCTTAGAAATATGCTTATTAAACCTCTTAATAAGGTACTATAAATACTATTATATGAAAGATAACTTCTTAACCTTAAGGGTACCTTTCTAATAAGGTATTATAAATACTACTATGTAAGAGATAACTTCTTAACTAAAGAGGTCTTTTTTAAGAGGTTCTTATAGCTAGAAGTATAGCCTCTAACTACGATATAGTAATTTTACCTACTTAAGTGCAATAGACCTTCTAACTCCGCGCCTCCTAATAATATATAGCCTTTAGTTATATAATTATAACTCTCTTAACTATAGCCGCACTTACATATACCTATAGCCTCACGATCTTTAACTTTATATTAATAATAACGTGGTTTTAAATTATTTAATCGACTATAAAACTATTAACTTATCTTCTTGTATACTACCCGTGCTACTATTAAATACCGCCTCTATTACCGCTTTAACCGCTAGCTATGCTATTATTAGTAACGCTCTCTTTATATTAAAGTAGTTAGTATAAGCTATACTTATTAACGTTTAAGCCTTAATAGGCCTAGGCTACCTCTACCTTAATAGTATAGAGGACCTACTTAAAGAAGGGCTACTCTATAGGGTATATAATAACCTACTTAGTTTCTATTATAAAGTCTACTTACGTAGCTATAATACTATTATATATTATAAGATACCTTATAGGGGTATTAATAAGAGCCCTCTTAAGGGCTATACTAATAATATACTCTCTATATATAATAGAGTAATTACTTAAAGAGGGGGTTTTATTAATTATATTAATACTAAACTCTCTAGTAATCCCTTATATATTATTTATACTAAAAGGTATTCCTCGCTTAGGCTTAGTATATTTATATATAGGGTCTAGTATTAATACAGTTAAGGATTTTAGGTTCGGAGTTACGCTATAGCCCCTTCGTAAAAGAACTATAACAAATTCACCTAGTTTATAAGCATAATTTATGAAATACTATATAGGTATTCAAACGTATACCCTCTACTAGTTAAGGAAAATAATATAAGAACCCTATATATTCCTGCTTAGAAGGAAACCATTATATAAAGTTACATATGCGCTATACTAGGGCTAATTATATTAGCGCTAAATAGGTGTTACGGGCTACGCCACTGCTGGCGTCTAGGCGGTGCTGCAGACCCTAAGAATTCTGCCCTTAATAACCGCTCTCGCTTAACGTTCGCCCTATATCTGCTTTTCTATCGCATAGAGAACTTCCTAGAAAACTTCCCTTCTTTAGCTTAGATTATTATAATTAAGGCACCCCTAAGTTAAATAAACCCCGGGCTAGCCCCTTATATATCTAAGCTCTCTCTCTCTATACCTGCCTTACTAGTTATATAGTATAATAGATAGTAGGTAGAAAATAGAGCCTATTATACTTATAGCAGCTAGTCTAGAAATACTACTAATAAGTAAGGAAGCGTTTAAAGCAATTTATATAGTAATTAATAAGCTTAGTAATTAACTCGATAGCCTAATAACTATATAGCAGCCTAATAATAAGCTAACTATAGAGCTCTAGCAAGATGCAGCGGGTAGCTATACCCTAGCGTTACTAATACTAACCCTATAGCTAGAGACTACCTAGGAAGTAGGCAGCGCTTAGTAATTAAAACCCTTTTCTAACCCCCCTAAGTTCGGAGGAAACCGCAGTAAGTATGCTATATAGGTATAATAAATATATAATAAAGTCAGGATAGACCGGGACTTCTACCTAAGCAATTAGGAGGCCTAGTATCTTATTAACTCCTGCCTAGAACCTAAAGTATAGCTAGTAGTTATAGCTTTTTATAGCTTAGGGAGTAATAATAGCTTATTCGAGCTAGATGCCTTCTTAGTATACCTAGATTATACCTATAGTAACCCTAATATTATAAGCAAGGCTCTCAAAAGACTCTTAGAGCTTTAAATAAAGTATATTAAAGCCTTTGCCTTATTCTTACCCCGCTTTAAATATATTATTATAGAGGTAGGTAGCATAATATAGCTAGATAGCACCTAGATTAACTACTTATATAGGGTACTATCTTATAAGCTCCTCGACTATCTAGTTAACTACCCGACCCCCTATAAGTATACTAAATATATTAGCTTTATATAAGATATTATATAGAAGCTAGAGGGATTATATTATATTCCTAATGCTTTATACTAGCTTATAACTTTCAGATTAAGAGTATTACCCGCTAGAATAGATATAGATAGGGATATTAGGATAATAGGGTTAGTATATACCTCATATAAAGGTATAGGCGAAGGTCTAAGTAAAGAAACGTGCTACTATTTTAAGTATAACTAGATTAGTTATTTATAAAGGGATTACTAGAAGGCTAAGAAGTTAAAGGATAGTTCTAGAATAATAAAAGCTATTAAAGAAATAATATATTTAGACTCGGGAGAAGTAGAAGGCAAAGAGGACCCTTCTAACTCGGGAAATAAATAACCCTAATATGAAATTAGGTATTAGGGATAATAGAGGAAGAGCGGGCTAGTTAGGAATAGTTCTAGTTAGAATATAGTATAAGCAAGCCTTTTGTAATATTAGTAATTAGAGTTAATAAAGGTATTCCTACTAACGCTTTAATAGACTGCAGATATAATATCTATATAATAATAGACTATTAGTACGCTTGCTGCCTCTGTTTACTATATATTAACTACTAAGCATAGTAATTGCGAGGCTTTGCTAATAACTTAGCTTAAGTTATAGCAAAAGGCATAGCTATATTATACCTCGAGGTTAGAGGCTATATATAGTAACTCTTTGCTTATATAATAAAAGGATTAAATATTAACCTCTTCTTAGGGAAGCTATAGATAAAATAAAACTATATTATTTATAATATAATAGAGAAGTAGGTATACTATAGGAAGGCGGGGGTTATTATTACCCTTTAAGGATAAGAAGAACCCTAGAGAGTAAGGGAGATCTAGGAAGCTTACTAACTTAATACCTCCTTATTTATAGCAATCTACTAGAGGGTTAGCAAGAGTTAGCTATCTAGGTTAGAAGTAGGAATATAAGTAGTAAGCCTAAGGGATATTAAAAAAGCGCTTGAGATAAAGAAACTAGAAGATTATTTAGAGAAACTATTATAATATATTTATAATAAATTCGTAGAGCTTTTTAAGCTAGCTAAGTGATACCCCCTACCCCTAAGTTATCCTAGTATAGACTATAATATCTACCTCGAGTGTAATACCTCTAGCTAAGAGGTGCCCTTACCCTAGGGACCCCTCTATAGTATATTAAGAGAAGAGTTATTAGTATTAAAAAAGATACTTATAAACCTACTTAATAAAGGCTTTATTTAGGTAAGCAAGTCTCCTGCTAGTATACCTATACTTTTCGTTAGGAAGCCTAGTAGAGGATTATAGTTTTATTATAACTACTAAGTATTAAATATAATTATAAAGCGAGATTGCTACCCCCTACTTCTAATCTAAGAGACCCTCTAGAGGGTTAGTTTAATAAAGTAGTATACTAAACTAGATATAATAGCAGCCTTCTATAAGATTTATATAGCAGAAGGGCACTAGGAAAAAACTACCTTTTATATAAAATATAGGCTCTTCGATTAGCTAGTCTATCTATTCGGATTAAGCAGAGCTCCTATAACGTTCTAATAATATATTAATAGCATACTCTAGGAGTTCCTTAACGACTTTATAATAGTATATATTAATAATATATTAGTTTATAGTAGCAGCTCCTAAGAAGACTATAAGCAGAAGGTATATAAGGTTCTCTAGGCCCTCTAAGAGGCTAGCCTTAATTTTAACCTAATAAAGTATAAGTTCTCTATAAAAATAGTAAAGTATATAGGATTTATCCTAAAAGTAAGCGAGGGTATTACTTATAATATAGAGAAAGTATAGGTAATTATTAAATAGGAAGCGCTTATTTTAATAAAAGGATTGCAAAGTTTCTTAGGGTTTGCTAATTACTACTAAATATTTATATTAGAGTACTCGGGGGTTATAGAGCCCCTTACCCTCCTAATAAAGAAGAGAGTGCTATTTATCTATAGTAAGGAATAAGAAGATACGTTCTAGGCGCTTAAATGCTACTTCTAAACTATACTAGTATTATACTATTTTAACCTATAAGCCCTAATTACTATTAAGACGGATTGCTTAGGGTTTGCTTTAGGGGGGGTACTAACTCAGGAAGATGCATAAGGATAGCGCTATCCTATCGCTTTTTATTTACAGAGGCTAACCCCTGCTTAATATAACTACCTAATCTATAATAAGGAGCTATTAGCAATAATCGCTTATTTAAATATATAGGATACTAAGCTAAGAAGCTATCCTAGGTTTAAGGTTTTTACTAATTATAAGGGCTTCGAATACTTTATATAAAAGTAATATTTAATAAAATGCTAAAGTTACTAAGCAGAGTAGTTATTAAAGTATAATTTCTATTTAGAATATCGACCTAGTTGCCTAGTAGCTATATCTAATATGCTCTTATATTATAAATAGGATGCCCCGAAAGGATAAGAGGATAAATAAGAGAAAGGGAGGGTAATATAGATAATCCCTAACTCTATCCTAAGTAAGGTAAGGAGGATAGTAATAGTTGAAGCCCTTATTATAATAATATTCGAGGATCTAGCCCTTTAATATATATAGAACGAAGCGTAAGCAGAAGATAACTAGTACTAAGAAGCTTATTCTATAGTAAAAAGGAGTAACTAAAGCTTCCCTCCCTAGCTAGGCCTAAAACTATAGATCGCTAAGTATAGTATTAATACCCTTAGCCGATTAATATTTAGAGACTAGATCTAGGTGCTAGGATTAATAGATAAAAACTACCCTCGGAATATGCTTGGAATGCAGTTAATTTAGAAGTATTACAACTTAATAATAACAGGCTACTCTAGTTAGAATAATACCCTAGCTATCCTAGCCTAGCAATACTTCTAGCTAGGGTAATCCTCTATAGTCTGCTAGTTTATAAGAAATTATAATAGCTGCAGGGGTGGAACGATATAGTAATAAGCGAAACGCGGGCTTCTTTAACTCTTACTAATAGTAGAATAGCTATATTATAATCTTGCTATAGATTTTATTATAAAACTCTTATATATAGTAAAAATAGGGTTAAGATACCTCTAGGTAATAGTCGATAGGCTTTCTAAGATAATAACCCTAGAAGGGATGCCTTCGATAGATATAGAAACATATGCAGAACGCTTTATAAACTACTACTATTAATTCTATAGTATACTAAAGTTAATTATTAGTAATAGGGGTAGTAACTAGACGAGTCGATTCTAGCAATAGTTCTATATGCTCATAAAGATCGAATAATATTTAAGCACTACCTCTCACCTATAGATAGATAGAGTAATAGAACGTTTTAATCAAGAGATCTAAGCAGTCCTATAGATAATAGCTAACTTCACCTAGGATAACTAGGAAGTTTACTTAACTTCTATTTAACTAGCAATTAATAGCTATAATATAGCTATAATAGGAGTAAGCCCGTTCTTCTTTACCTATAGATACTATATTAACCTAGTATTAGTAGTATAACCCGCGCTAGAGCTATCGACCTTATGCGAGTTAGCTGCTAATAAGTTTGTTAGTAAACTAAAGTTAACTATAGAATTAGCCTAAGTAGCTATTACTATAGCCTAATAGATTATAGAATAATTAGCAAATAGTAAAAAGATACTAGCAGAATACTATAAAATAGGCGATAAGGTCTAGCTATTACTAGCTAACTTCTATATAGAGAGACCCTATAAGAAGTTAGATTAGCTATACCTAAAGTATAAAAAAACTAGGGTAATCTTACTAACTATAGTCGAGTTAAATATTCTAGGCAAGGTCTATAACTAATTTTATATTAGCTTATTATATTATACTATAAATAACCCCCTCCTAGGCTAAGAAGTTAATAATCTCTAACTACCCCTGATTTTCAAAGATAGAGAGGATAAATAAGAAGTTAAGTCTATTCTAGCTGCGCGCTAGAAGTATATAGGTAGGGGGTGGTATTGCAAGTTATTAGTTAAATAGATAGGATATAGTTAGCCTACCTAAAAGCCCCTATAATTATTATAAAATAACTAGGTAGTAGATAAATATAAAGAAGAGTATAGCTTAATAAATAAGAATAATAGTAACCTCTAGTATATTATGCTATAAGCTAGGTAGTAGTTAATAAGCAGGAGTAGGATAGAAGGATAGTAGCTAGGTAATTTATAATTAGAGGAGTAAGTAGAAATAAGAGACTCTATTATAATATAAGGCTATAGGGAGGCGGAACGAGACCTAAGTAAGCCCTAAGTAGGTTAAAAGCGAGTAGATAGTAAGCGAGTAGAAACTATAGACCTAGGAAGATAACCCCTTACTCCTCCTACTCTTTATAAGTAGTAATAATAATATTAGTAAGCTAAGAAAAGGGGTTAGATTATTAGGAATAGGAGAAAGGCAGGAATAAGATAAACCTTATAAAAGATCTTAGCTATATCTAAGTAAGCCTAAGCGAGGTAGTATAGCTATACTTTATTAAGCTTAACTAAGAGGGAAAGCAAAGTAGTAGTAATAGTAGAAGTACTAAGGATAGGAGTAGCTAGGAAACTAGCAGAAGGTATAGGAGAGGCATCCGACTTAATAGGAGCCTTAGTAGCATATTTTATAGTAATATAAGCATAGACCTCGCGGTTCTAGATAGAAGTAGTATAAAGGAGCTCTGCGCAAGCCTTAATTTATATAAGGAGCTATAACTATTAGTAATAACCCTAAAATATAGGAATAGCAGAGTCTTACCGAGGTCCTCTTATTAAAGCTATAGTAACTAAGGTAATCCTAGCTAAGAGAAGCGAACTCCTCCTAGTAGCAAATTATACTAGGGTTGCTCTAGTAGAACATTAGCTCTATAGAGAAGGAATAGCAAAGAAGTAATATCTATATTAATATAAGTAGACTTAATAGCTTTATTAGAATAGTAAATATAATAGATAATATTACTTATAATATAGTTAGTCTTATAATAGTTAAAGAGCGATAAGATAGTATACCTCGCTTAATAATATTATAATAAGCTATAATATTACTAGGCTTCTTAGCCTTAGCTATAGTAAATATATACTTTAGGTAAGGGACCTCGCGAAGAGGTCCCTAGGTCTTATCCTAGGGGATGCTACTAAAGATAAGCTAGTATAAGTAAGGACTCTAGTAGAATATTAGAAGAATACTAAATAAGTAGAAGATAATATATTATAAAAGGCTCCTAGGATATAGGATATATAGGAAGGGGGTAGTTAAGGTATTCGCATAGCTCCTAGCTAGCTAGGGTATAAAGGGGATTATCTATAAGATCGAAGTTATTAGGAGCGGTCTCCTTATAGTTAGAGAGGCTAGTAGAGGTAGAGTAGTTAGAAAGCAGGCCTTTAATAGGAGGAGGAGACTCTATCTCCTTATTAGAGTTAGGGAGGGGCTATCTAGGGTTAATTATAGCAAAACTATAGGGAAAGAGCAAGTAGTAACTTATAGGGAGCGCTATTATAGAAATAAGGGAAATTAGATTAATTAGATCTACGTGAGTTAGCAATTAATAGGGGTTTAGATATAATAAACTTATATTAATACAGACTAAGAGTATGCTAAAAACGCTATTAAAATAACGAGTTATTAGCTAAAATAACGTTATAATTAATTAGTTAACTTATACTAGTATAGGTTAATAGGAGGAGGAAAAAAAAGAGGAAGTAAACTAGGGGTATAAAAAATTATATTATTATAATTATTTACTAATAGAGCGTAGAGTAGCTAGCAGCCCGGATTAATATCGCTCTAGACTAGCCCTTAGCCCGTGCTTAAACCTATAACTCACGTAAGGGCTAGGAGGAGGGGGGGGGGGCTATATATTATAAGCTATAATACTACTAGCATCTAAGTAGTGCTTTAGACCCTGAGAATTCTACCCTTAATAACTACTCTCGCTTAATATTCGCCCTATATCTGCTTTTCTATTGCACGGGGAACTTCCTAGAAAACTTCCCTTCCTTAGCTTAGATTACTATAATTGAGGCACCCCTAAGTTGAACAAACCCCGGGCTAGCCCCTCACAATAGGCTACTAAGGCTCTTATAGCCTAGAAATGCTCTCGCTAAATCTTCTAGCAAGGTGCTATAAAAGCTACTAAGCGAGATAACTCCTTAACCTAAAAGGTCGACCTTTTAGCAAGGTGCTGCGAACGCTACCACACGAGAGATAACTCCTTATAGTTAAGGATTTATTATAGGTTAGATCAGGATAAAAAAGAGGGAGAGGCATAAAGCCCTACTTATAGTAGTAGAGCTTCTTATACTTCTAGCTATAAGAACCTCTTGGGAAAGACCTCTTTAGTTAAGGAGTTATTTCTTATATAGTAGTATTTATAATACCTTACTAGAAGGTAGGTTAAGGAGTTATCTTATATAATAGCTTTTACCTTACTAAAAGGTTTTAGCGAGGGTATTACTATAAGAGCCTTAGTAGCCTATTTAGCTCTAATATAATTAGCCCTAGCATAGTATATCTAACTTTACATAGTAATATTTAGAGGGTTTGCTTCTAAGTAGGAATATATAGGGTTCCTATATTATTTTCTTTGACTAGTAGAGGGTATAAGTTAAAGTATGTATATAGTATTTCCTAAATTATACCTATAAGCTAGGTGAATTTATTATAGACTTTTTATAAAGGGGCTATATTATAATTCCGAACTTAATAGCTGGAAGTATAAAAAGCCTTACTACTTTAAGTAGGGTTTCTATTTCTCCCTCTTCTTTATTTATAAAGTTTTAAGTATACTTATAATTTATAATAAACCCTTGAAGATATTAATACTAAACTCTATATATAAAATAATTAAGCCTATATAAGGTATACCGTTTAATACTAATAATATATAAAAGATTACTACAGAGTTTAATATTAATATAATCAGTAAAACCTATTCTTTTATTAACCACTCTATTATATATAAAGAATATATTATTAGTATAGCTCTTAATAGAGCTCTTCTTAATACCCCTATAAGGGATCTTAGAATATATAACTATATTATAGCTAAGTAAGTAGACTTAGTAAAAAGCTTAGTAGGTTATTATATACTCTATAGCGTAGCCCTTCTTTAAATAGGTCCTCTATACCACTAAAGTAGAGATAGCCCTTTATAGATTAGTAAGTATAGCTTATACTAACTACTTTAATATACGGAGAGTATTACTAATAATAGTATAGTAAAGATAATAATAACTAGAAGATAAAGTCGTAATAGAGATAGTATTTAATAGTAGTATAAGTAGTATAAGAGAGGATAAGTTAATAGTTTAGTAGTTTAAATAATTAAAAACTATATTATTATTAAAATATAAAGTAAAAATTTTTAAGGCTATTTAGTAGGGTATATATAAGTATAGCTATGATTAAAAGAGGTATAAGAGGCCTCTAGCCACTACATAGTGATTTTACCTGCTTAAGTGCAATAGACCTTCTAACTCCGCGCCTCCCAATAATACATAGCCTTCAGTCACGTGAAGGAGTTATCTCTTATATAGTAGCGTTCGCAGCCCCTTGCTAGAAGGTCGACCTTTTGGGTTAAGGAGTTATCTTATATAGTAGCTTTTATAGTACCTTACTAGAAGGTTTAGCGAGGGTATTATTATAAGAGCCTTAGTAGCTTATTTAGCTCTAATATAATTAGCTCTAGTATGGTATATATCTAATTTTATAATATTTAGAAGGTTTACTTATAAGTAGGAATATATAAGGTTCCTATATTATTCTCTTTAATTAATAGAGGGTATAAGTTAACATACCTATATAGTATTTCCTAAATTATACTTACAAACTTGGTAAATTTATTATAGTCTTTTTATAAAGGGGCTACAGTATAACTTTAAACCTAAAGAGGTATAAGAAGTTACTAAGTAAAATAAAGTTAACTTTAAGTATATATTATTAGTAGATTATATAACAAACGTATTTATAAAAACTATCTAAGAGAATAGTTTTCAATAACTCTATAAAAAGAGTAATATAAGGCTATTTAGAGTTAATATTACTAAAAAAAGTATATTAAAGTAGTTTAAGCTTTATAAAACTAGGCTCTTAATAAAAAGAAGTATTATAACTATAAGTAGTATAGTATTATAGTAGGTAGGCTATATATAGATTAATATTAGATTATATATAGATTAGTAGTATAATATATAATATAAGAGCTTAATAGTATATAAGTATATGTAATAAGAGCGCGGGGTATATTATAATTATATATAATAATAGCTTTGCTTATATAACTATAATCGATACGCTCGTTTAACCCTCGTTTCTGACCCCTAACCCTGTATAGGATCCTTGTTATTATAGAACGCACCTCACCTCACCTTTTATTATAGGGACCTACCTGCTGAAGCGCACTAAGGTAAACAGTAGAGCAGAGCATACTTCGATTCTTACAAGTACCCTTCCAGAACGCCTCACTTGCCTGCAGCACTATCTTACCCCTGTTAGGCAAGTGCGCCAGTCCGACCTGACAATCCACCGTATTCACAAGTAGCGACTGCAGACCTAGGCAGCATAGCACAGGCATCGCCCTGAAAGAAACCAGCAAAAGCCGAAACCTACGAAAGGCAGGTCGTATCGTATTTCCAAAGCCCAGCTGGAAATGCCGTTGGTGATCTCACTTGTCGATCGCCCTCGCAAATCGCACATTCAATCGGCCAAACACATCCGTCGTGTCACCATGATTGGAAGCGGGCAACTCCAAATAAACCCTCCCCACTTTCGGCCACGGACGGTCCCAATGGCCTGTCGTCTGATCTCTTGAGGCTTTTTGCGCTGGAAGCGATTGTGGGCAACAGCACCACCACCTGCGGCGCAGCATTCCGTCTGCCCGTCCGCTGCCCTCCTCCAGGAATTAAGAACGCAGCAGGCCGTCTGTCTTTGTGTATGTACTATGTAGGTGCCTAGTGAGACACAGATTGTCTTCCGAGAGTCCTAACTCCACCTGGGGCAGCGAGGGAAGTGATCGCCCGATTTGAAAATGGTACCTCTGGTCTACCGCAAAACATTAGCAATTCTTCCTTTGGCCCCGCAGTCCTCATGAAAACTCCCTACAACCAAATAGCTCCTTTCCCGCCGCTGCCAATGTGAATGCTTTTCTTCCATTACACAAGAAACCAGTTGGACATAGTGGGAAGTCGGGGAGCTAAAAGCGCGGGGTCAGGCCGACATAACGTGGAGTCCTTCACATTTACTGAAATCAAAGGGCGGACAGTCATTTGGCGCTACTGGCCTGCACCATGAAGACTTGAGCAGCATACACAGGTCGCGGCGCGCTGATCTCATGGTTGATCGTTGCCGTCTTGAATAGATGCATGGACGTGGGCCGATTTTCGTCCACTTTCTCCAAACTGAACCCCGCAGACGCCCAAGTAACGGCTCCCCTTCGACCGCTGCGCTGTGACGTAATGTAATGGCTGCCCTGACCTTGCTCATCCGCGTTCATCGTCCGACTGAAGATTAGCGAGCGTGGCGCGGTTCCCGAAATTCAATCACGTCAGCCAGGGCCCAAATAAGCTGCGACGGGCGGATGCGACCAGTACTGACGCATCTTCGCTACACATGTTTCCAGAATCGATATTTCCGACGTGATATATCACTCCCGGCCGGCCTGTCGTAGTGACAAGGTGCTACTGCCTTGGAGAACGCTTTGCGCCACAGTCGGGTCAGACGAAGTGCCTTGCGGATACGGGTATCCGAAGTGGGCAAGTTGTGGTAGCTGGGACTTGATCCTGGCGGCGACGGAAACTGGTATTATTGCCACTCTCGTGCCGACGACTCCAGGTAAGCTGTGCTGCACCGGCCACAAGGTTCCTCTGGGCTTATGCGGCTGGGAGTTATTTGACTAAGATGTACGAATGCACAAAGGCTCTCTCCTCTGCTGTGCCGCGGATCCTGTCGGATGTCAGCCCGAAGTGTGGCTGCTGGAACTCCAGTCTCCGGAGAAGACATCGGAATACGATTTCGCCTTCTGCGGTGATGGCCGCACGGCTGCCTACAGATCTGTGCCTCCACGCAATGGATCTAGATGTACCCTCCGGGAATCCTCTTTCAAAATGTGCAGGCATGGACCTGGCCATTGGCACAGTTTGAATAAAACACATTGTTAATCCGAAGTGGTATGGCACGAAAATTATGACTTAGTTTTGTCTACTTTTGCTCTTCTACACTCGTAAGGGTACTGCAGTGACGACAAGTTAAAATGGAAGTGCTGAACCTCGCTGAGGTTCTGGTATCGTATTTGGGACAACAGACAAAGAAAGAAACTTCTAACGCCAGCTACCGCGACAACTTTGAGAGATAGACGTGAAACAGATCAATCTTAGGCGTAACTTCATCACGTTCGTCGCGATACAGTCGACGCAAGCGATCTAGTCGTGGGAAGGGGTAAATGTCCGGCTTAGACCTTGCCGCGTCCGGTAAATCGGGTGCGGCGTTCGCGATGTCCCCACCAGTAGGCGGCCGAGGCCAGGGCGCCCATGAGCCACAGCAAAGCGTTGGCCAAGTCGACCCAGACGGCGTTCTTCATCCGCTGGATGTCCTTGTCTCCCTCAGCGTCCTCCTTGATGTACATCTATCGATAGAGTCAATATGACACCCACCCAAAGCACAACTAAATGCCTCAGACCAAGGCCGTGTCGCGTAGAGTCGTGATGTAGACAACTTACATTACCAAAGAGTCCAAAAAGGGTTATCCAAAGCACGAATATGATAAAATCCCAGACGAAACCGGCCGCGAAGCGCTTGATGAAGGGAATGAAGTAGAGAACCGCTGTAAAGGCGGAGAGCGAGCCAACGACTTCAGCGAAGACCTGTTGTAGCATTAACTCCCTCAGCAAGGCGTCTCTTAGAGAAGTAGTGCAACCAACTCCCGACCACTTACCCATTTAGAATCGACGTATTTTCCCTCGTGTCTAGCGCGGTTTAAGTCGACAGCATAAAGTCCGCAGGCGGTGACGGCTAGAACGAGCTGGAAGAAATGCAGTACGGCGAAGGCGAGGTAACTCGCGGCCATGCCAAAGAGACCCATGGGGGGGGGGGTTTAACAGGAGCCTTCTTCCCAGGATGTGGGTGGCAGCGCCGGTGGCAATCAGGGAATCGGAGCAAGTCAGCACTAGATTCTAGATGCTCGATCTGTCAGATGATGAACGTATTTGCCTTTGGTCGCTTGGTGACGTTGATGATGGTGATGATGAGGGTACAATGAAGAACTTTATATAGGGACTGAGCTGGACTTGAGTAGGCTTTCTAGGGCGGCAGCAGGGAATAAGGAACAAAGTTGGAACAAGAGGCGCGGCGCTAAGGGGGCCCAGGTAAGATGGTGGAAAAGGGTGCTCTGAGGTCCCCTACATACCTACCTTACGTTGAGTTGAGTTGTCGTGCCACGGGGCGCTAGCAGAGTGAATCAGAACAGGCTAATCGGCATTTCCTGTTCGTCCCTGCCTTGGGTGAGGGTGAGCATGTGCGAGTGACTGGGCACGGCTTAAAGTTAAAAGTGACCTGTCCAGCTGGTCCCCTATGACGCAATAAGAGTGATAACGCTGGATAGTGTACCAATGAGCAGCCGAGTAACAGCTCACGCACCTGGCTAGTGCTTAAGCTTGTTCGCGGCAACTTACTTTAGCTACACCTCTCCCGGGGTTTCAAATATTAGCGTATGAACTACCCCACGATACTATACCTAAGTAGTATAAGATTAATATAGTACTAGTATTTTTAATTTAGTATTACTTATATAGTATATCTAGTAGCTAATACTACTACTACCTAACTATTAGCTAGTTATAATTAGTAGACCTAGCAAGGTCGCTATATATATAGGTATCAGGGTTAGTAGTAGTAGGGAAAAAAATCTGCTCTCTCTTTTAGTATTAGTAGGTAGGCTTTAGCTTTTATATTAGAAGTTATTTTCCTTAGAATCCCTTAGAAATTAGGTAAAAATAATAGAGTTATAATTTTAGTAAAAAAACCTATTTATTAGATAGAGATTAGTAGGGTAATTTACTATGCTAATATTTAAAACCCTAGAGGAGGTATAAAGCTAACTAATTTCCTAAACTCCTATCTTATACTAAGGTACTGAAGGTCTAAGCCCTATATGATAATTAAAATTCACTAACCTATAACTCTATATAGGCTTAATAGTATAATACATATTAAAAGTACCTTTTAAAGTTCCTTTATATATATACTTTTATATTATAGTATTAAGCTAGATACTTTTAAATCTTAAGTTATATAACCTATAAGTAACTCTTTAGAGCCTCTAGCTACTATGAAGTAATTTTACTTACTTGAATATAATAAACCTTCTAACTCTATACCTCCTAGTAATATATAGAGCCTTTAGGTATATAATTGTAACTCTTCTAACTATAGCTATACTTATATATACCTACTATACTAAATGGCCTTATAAATTTTAACTTTATACTATAATAATAATATAGTTTTTAATTACTTAATTACTATAAACTACTAAATTATTAACCTATCCTCTTAAATATTACTTATATTACTATTAAATGCTATCTCTATTACTACTTTATCTACTAGTAGCTATATTTATTTTAATAGTGCTCTTTCTATATTATACTTAATATAAGCTATACTTATGAATATTCTCCTAAAGGGTTACCTCTATTTTGATATTATAGAAGACCTATTTAAAGAAGAGCTAGTCTATAGGGTATATTTTAGCCTCCTTAAATTCTTTTACTAAGTTTAGTTACTTACTTAGTATATAGTTATAAACCTTAAGTTCTCTTGAAGAGAAGAAGAGTCCTTTTAAGAGCTATATTAGTAATAAACCTTTGATATACCAAAGAGTAGTTAATAAAGAAGCGGGTTTCAATAATTATATTAATATTAAACTCTCTAGTAATCTCCTATACTTTACTTATATTCAAAGATATATTTTATATTAGCTTAATATATATATATATATAGGGTTTAATATTACTATTCTCTAATATTTTATTATAAATTAAATAAATAGAAGGGAGAGATATAGGGCCCTACTTATAGTAGAGCTTCTTATACTTCTAGCTATAAGAACCTCTTGAGAAAGACCTCTTTAATTAAGAAGTTATTTCTTATGATAGTATTTACTTTATTAAAAGGTTAGCTTTTTGAATTAAGGAGTTATTTTATATAGTAGCGTTTCTAAGCTATAAAAGCCTTAATAGCCCGTTTAGCTCTAATATAATTAGCCTTAATATAATATATATCTAACTCTATATAATAATTCTTAGAGGGTTTACTTACTAATAGGAATATATAGAATTCTTATATCATTTTCTTCAATTAGTAGAGGGTATATATTAAATTACTTATATTGTATTCCTTAAATTATACCTATAAATTAAGTAAATATATTATAGTTCTATTATAAAAGTATAAGAATATTCGCCTACCTACTGCGTAGGTAGGACTCCTACTTGCCCGGTAGGCTAGATCTAACTATTTATTCGATTTCTACGCCTAGTCGTAGTTAGAATAACTAGGACCTAGTAAGTAGTTATATAACCTATTATATAACCTACCTCGTTAGGCTTCCTATATTATTCCTACCTCGCAGGCTACTTTCTAACCTAACTTAATATTATTAATAATTTAGATTTATATTATGCCTACCCTCACTCTCTTTAAATATTCATATATATAAAACTAATACTAATTGGGAGTTAACTTTACTATTATATTATAACTATAAATTAGTAAGGATTAATATACTAAAGAGATAATATTTATGACTTAATAATCCTAAGCCTCCTCTTATATAGAATTATTATACTAATAGAGATTTTAGGATTTAGTTACTAATAGGTTAGCTTCTACTTCTAACTTAAGTGCTCTAAAGTTATTACTAATATTATAAGCAAAGTTTTAGATCACCTATTATTGATAATAACTACGGTCCATCATATTATAACCTTAATACTAATAATTAATAGTTTATAATCTTTTATTATACTAGCTAGGTTATTACTTTCCCCTTACTTTTACCATCTTTAGCACCCCTTACTTATACTCTCTTTTAGTACCTTCCGCTACCCTTATAGTTATTATAAATGCTATATTCTATACTACCTTCTATTAATATTATAGTTATTTATAGCTCTCTACTAACTTCCCCTCCTTTTACTACGCGTTAACTACTTATCTTTATTAATTTTAACTCCTATAAGTCTTTTTAGTAAATTTAATATATTTAGTATTATTTAATACCTTCTAATATTAATACTAACCTCGCTACTTCTCCATCCTTTAACCCCCTCCTTAATACTTAAATCTACTACTACTAACCCCTATTTATATTACTAATAGTAATAACCTAGGATAATAATAATAAGCTCTAACTACGTATTATGAGAGAGTAATAATAAGCCCCTGTTACCTACTAAAGTAAAATACCTTAATCTTAACTACCCGCCTTAACTACGCTATTAATATAATATTTATATTATTATGATGTTATCTATAGCTTTAAGCTTTATAACTTCTAAATATAATACATAGGGAGTAAGAATTAAAAGCTCTTTATAAGTTAAACATAAAGTATATACAATTACTTATACTAAATAATTAATTTTAATGTATACTTTAGAATCTATTTCTACTTATCTATTTTATAGAATTAGTTAAAATTTCTTTAACCTTTTTAGAAAGCTAATATTACTTTAATAAGTCCTAGCTATTAGTTATAAAGGATAAATATTTAGGATACCTCTTTAGATTTAGACTTCTGAATAAGGATTATAAACCTACCTCTAAAGTACTAATTTAGTTTAAAAGCTAGATATAATAATAAAAAGAACTATTTATTTATTAGCTCTATTTTAATATTGAATATTCAGGTATTATAATTAAAAGTAAAATAAGGTTCTAATATTAAATTAAGAAATCGAGGAATAAAATAGAGAATCCTCCTCTATATATAAAAGAGCTAACTAGCGCTCTAGAGTATATAGGATAAGAGGTAATCAATAGAGATATTAAGATAAGAGTAGTAGTAAGGCTTCCTAATAATATATAGCTAGAAGGCGCCTATATAAGTATATATCTATATGATATAAGCTTAAGTAAGTCTTATATTTAGCTCTCTCTTAACTAAGTAGAAGATTAATAGTTTTAAAACTACTTCTACTAACATAAGCTAAAGCTAGTTTTAGGCCTCCTAAGGGACTTTTAACTATATTAGGGATAGATTTATATATATAGTTATAAAGCCTACTTATGAAAATAGAAGAGAAAATAGAGTAAACGTAAAAGAGGCTTTAATACTTAACTAAGGGAATACATTAAGTATTCTATAAGCTATATCATAAATACTTAAAGATTATATTAAATATAGATTCCTAAGATTAACTAAGTAATTATAATACAGAATATTTCTCTGAATAAGTATAAATTCTACTGATCAAAAGATAAAGTAAATAAAATATAGTATATTATTATATAGAGAATTATTAATAGAATTATAAAGTCAATTAGTATTATTAATACTATCTTAGAGTAAGTAACCGATTTTAAGAGTATAAAAGAGTTCTTAGGCGATTTAAAGACTTTAGCTGAGTTAACTTAAGATATTAACTTAAGAGAAAATACTATTAAAATATAATTTAAAGTAATACGGGGTCCAATAACTCTAAATAAAGCCTTAGAGCCTAAAGGTATACTAAGTATAGGGAGTAGAGAACTATAAAGTATAAGAGACGTTATAGGAGTAGAGTATATAATACTAGCCCCTAATATTGATTACTATACTAGAGATAAAATTAATAAATAGTAACCTATTAGTAAATATAATAATAATACTATACTACATAAATAAAATAAGCTTAATATAATACAGATATAGTATAATTGAGAATAAAAGACTTATTACTAATATAAGTAGAGGGATTATAGCTTAGTAATAAGATAAAGCTACTATATTTAAAACTTAAAACTAGGAGATAGAGTATTTATAACTCTACTCCATAATAATAAGTTAATCCCTAATTAGGATAATTTATTATAGCGGAACTTATTTAAAACCTTTATATCGAATTAATAAAAAGTAATTCAAGAGGGGGATTACTTATATTGAACGCTATATATAATATTTAGTATAGTAGTATACTTAAATTAGGCTATAAGGCTTAGATTAATATATAGAAATCAATACTTTATTAATAACCTTATTAAACCGCTCTAGACTTAGAGGGGACTTTAAAACTTACCTTTAAAGCTCTAATAAATATTTATATAAGTAGTATATAATAGAATATAGATACTACTTCAAATAGAGACTTAGCGCGTTATCTATATTAAAACGCGCACTAAAAGCTACTTCTCCTTAAGTAGGTATCGATATATAAATATAATAAAAATAGGTATCTCTAGCGCTATAAAGTATATATCTATACATAAAGAGATAAATAAACTTAGGATAATCTATAGAAAACCTATATTACTATACTTACAGCTTAAATATTATAAGTAATACTTATAATTATAGCCCGTTTTAACCTTAAATTGTACTAATCTAGTATTAGAATAGTAAAATACTAAATAGAGAGCTAGTTATTTATAAGCTTCCTAAGGGCTTTAAGTAACTAAGTAAATATATTAAGCTTAGATAAGTATTATATAGGCTTCAAGAATTATTACTCCTCTAGTACAAGGACTTTAGCTTAATACTCTATAGTTTAGAGATAGAACTATATAGTAAGGGTCCTTGTCTATTCGTAAATCTAGAATATAAAGTCTTTATCCTATTCTATATTAATAACTTTATGGTATTTTACTATAATAATTATAAAGCGCTTAGCTAATACCTAATTTAAAGATTAAAAGCTAAGTATACCTTTAAGGATTAAAGCCTTATAAAATAGTTTTTAAGTATTTATATCTTTCAGAATAGATCTATATATATAATCTATCTCATCTATAATCTATAGTCTAATAAAGTCATAAAGAGATTTAACCTTGTAGATAATATTTACTCTATTATAGTACTACTTACTACTAAACTTTTAAAGAATAAGCTCTAAGCTATAAAGATATAAATAAAGGAGCATTAAGAAAAGATTAGTTCCATTCTCTATACTATAGTTATAATACACCTGAATATAATATTAATAGCTATCTAACTATTATAGGTCTCAATAAACCCTTCTAAAGTATATTTAACTATAGCAAGCTAAATTATTTAATACCTAATACCTATACTAAATATACTACTTAGTAATTAGCTATAGTAGTATAGGAGATAGTTAGAAACTTCTAATTACTAGAGATACCTTGTTTATAAATAATAAAGAAACTTAGAGGTTATTATAGGAATATATTATTTTACTCAGGGTGCGCAACGACCCGCTCAGCTTCCGCTACTGAGTCCGCTTACTTAGCTGCAATATAATCGCAAGTATCCCCTATAGGGGTATTAATAAGAGCCCTCTTAAGGGCTATACTAATAATACGATCTCTATATATAATAGAGTAGTTAATAAAGGAGCAGGTTTTATTAATTATATTGATATTAAACTCTCCAGTAATCTCTTATGTATTATTAGTATTAAAGGGTATACCTTATATAAGCTTAGTGTTTTTATATATAGGGTTTAGTATTAGTATCCTTAAGGATTTATTATAAGTCATAGGGATAAAGAAGAGGGAGAGGTATAGGGCCCTATTAACAATAGAGCTTCTTATACTTCTAGCTATAAGAACCTCTTAGGAAAGACCTCTTTAGTTAAGGAGTTATCTCTACTATAATAGCGTTTATAGTACCTTATTCGAAGGTCGACCTTTTAAGTTAAGGTTATCTTATATAGTAGCTTTAACCTTACTAGAAGGTTTAGTAAGGGCATTACTATAAGAGCCTTAGTAGCCTATTTAGCTCTAATATAATTAGCCCTAGTATAGCGTGTATTTAACTTTATAATACGTAGAGGGTATACTTCTAAGTAGGAATATATAGGGTTCTTATATTATTTTCCTTAACTAGTAGAAGGTATAGGTTAAGATACCTATATAATACTTCCTAACTTATATCTATAATCTAGGTGAATTTAGTATAGTCTTTTTGCGAAGGGGCTACGGCGTAACCCCACACCTAATGTTATTTTACTCTTTAGAGATACTACTTACTGGAAGGTTATATAATAAAGTATAATTAAAATATTAATAATAGTAGTAGAACTTCTAAGCTTTAAATAAATAGTAAAAGAGGTAATATTACTATAGAGATTATTATAAGATATCTATCTTAACCTTAGGAATACTTAGAAGGTCTATTATAATAGTTAGTAGAATATAAAGCTAGTTATAAACTTAAGAGAGTATATTATAATATAGCTTAAATATATTAATACTTAGAATATATAGCTCTACTAAAAGCACTTAGTAGGCTCTTTTAAAGTAGTATATATATTTAATAGAGTAGAAATTAGTAGATAGACGTATAAAATAATTATTTTAAGCTAAGTTTAAATACTTCAAATTAATTCTAAATCTTATAGAAATCTAAAATAAGATTATAATATTAGAAAATGATATTATTAATAAAGCTCTTTTAATATAGAGTAACTCTCTAAGTATATAGTAATTTATATAAAGTCTAAGCTAAAATACTCTTGACTACTATCCTAGCCTCCTAGAGTATAATAACCCTAATAATATATAAGTAGGCGCTACTAGGATAGGTTTATAACTTTAGATAATAATCCTTAGTTATATATTAACCGTAATAGTATCTAGTTAAGATTATTATTATCCTATAAGGTATAAATAATACTATATAACTAACTAATTATAGTCATTGAAGTCTTAATAAGCCTCTTTTCTAGGATATATAAAAGAGGACCTAATATATACTATAAAATAATTACTATAATAGAGTTAGATATATACATATAGCTCTTATAGTTAGTATAATGATATTTACTACCACTAAAGTACCTTCTAAATAAATAACTAGCTACTTTATTATAAACATAACTCTAACAAAACTTATTATATTCTTTGTATTCTAAAAGTGGAATCTCTATAGTATTTCTACTATAAATTAATAGCTAATTATTAAAATCCTTATTAGAGGAGTAAGGTCTATAGTCTAGCGAAGTAATATAGAGTTTGGAGCTATTAACTATTGAATTACCTTTATACTACTTACTTAAATAGGAAGACTAAGGGGCTATAAGTAAAGCATACTTCTATGTAGCTTTATTATATATTATAAAATACCAATTAGGAGTTATTTAATATGAATAAGAAGAGAGATGTTTTAAAGCTTATTAAAAAGCTTCTATACAGAGAGCTATTAAAGGGCCTTTTTTAAGGCCTTACTCAGGGCCTTATTACTTAAGAGGGCTCTTCTAAAAGCTACTATAAGTTAGAATAATTAAATACTATTTAGGAAGTTAATATATAATACTTAATAGTAAAGTTAGGTTAAGTATAATATATAATAGCCCTCTTTAATTTATATCTCTCATTACTAATAAGTAATTAGAAATGAGGAGGGGGGGGGAAGCTTATTATTATCAATAGCCTTCTTTTTAATCTCCTCTTAGATAATATATTTAATGATAGCTCCTCCTACCCTATTAGTATTATTACTAATAGATAATAAGCTATAGAGAGAGAGGATAAGCTTATTAATAGCTTCTTCTTCCTCCTTAACATCCTTAATAGCGCTTATATATATATATATAATAACCCTCTTCTCTACCTTTCTAATACTACAACTACTTATTAAGCCCTTCGAGAGAGCTTATTAGCTATCATAATTTATAAGATAATTAATAAAGTTTAACATTGGTATTAAGGTTAAGATATAATATATATATATAAACGCTATATAAAGATTTATATTATTATATAGTTATAATATAGTTTTGAAAGAGAAGAAGTAAAAGTAAATAAACTAATTAAAAGTTATAAAAAGTTATAAGTAGTATTAGATAGTAAATAGTATTAAGGAATTTTATTAACATCTTAGAAGGAAGGAGTAACTTTCAAATTAAATTTAGTTATATCTTTCTAAATCAATAATAATACTTAACGCTACTAAGTAGCTATTTAACAGCTATATACTTATTATAATACCATTTCTTATATTATAATAAGGTATTTATAATTCGAGGAGTTTATTTATTTAATAATTATAGGAACTTATAAGTATATTTTAAAGCTTATTATAACTTTTAATATATAGTATTTAGGTCAAAATGCCCGCATAGTGTTTCCCGAATTGTGCCTGCGAATTGGGTGAATTTGTTATAGTCTTTTTGCGAAGGGGCTACGGCGTAACTCCGAACTCAATATATAGTATTTAGTTATAAATTTCAACTAAGGGGTATATTATAACTTAAAATCTTTAGATATAGCTATTTATAAGTTACTAGAGTAAGTACCTTTAGTTAAGGTTCTAATATACTTAAAATAGGGCGCTATAGAATATATTTTAGAACAAAACCTACTAACAGAATAAGTATTTCGCACTAGCGAATAGCGACTTAGCGCCCGCACTATAGAATATACTTTAGTTATACTACTTCGTTTATTTCATGGTTAGAAGAGTTAAGAGTAAATCTATATATATTCTAATAGGTATTCTAGTATACTATAATATATACTCTATATATATTATTTATATTAGCTTCTTATTAGATACTTAAATCCTTTATAAAATACCTATAGTATTTTATAAGTTTCATATACTTATATTAAAAATTAAAGGACCTTTCTTCAAATATAGTTTATGAAGAAGGAATTTAATTAATAAGCTATATTATTTATATAGTACTCTTTATTATAGCTTATTGGGACTTGATTTCTTAGAAATATTACTTTTTAAAGACTTATATTTTAATAGAGTAGTTAATAGTAATAGACTAAGTAAGACTTTATA
Organism: Colletotrichum sansevieriae; assembly: GCA_026260285.1. Lineage (NCBI taxonomy): Eukaryota > Fungi > Ascomycota > Sordariomycetes > Glomerellales > Glomerellaceae > Colletotrichum > Colletotrichum sansevieriae. The sequence goes on along the minus strand of JAOQIF010000552.1, from coordinate 33,055 downwards.
TAATATATAGAATAACTAATCTTTTTAATACTCTTCGACTATATATAGCTTATTATAATACTTTTATACTTATTATCTCTAGTAAGATACTATATAATTAACTTAGACTTTTAGTACCTTACTATAATAGAGGCTTAAGGCCTCTGGCTACTGCATAGTGATTTTACCTGCTTAAGTGCAATAGACCTTCTAACTCCGCGCCTCCTGACAATACAAATGAGAACCTCTTAGGAAATATCTCTTTGGTTAAGGAGTTATCTTATATAGTAGCTTTCGTAGCACCTTACTAGAAGGTTTAGCGAGGGCGCTTCTAAGCCACGAGAGCCTTAGTAGCCTATTTAGCTCTAATATACTTAGCCCTAGTATAGCGCGCGTCCGACTTTATATAGTAATATTTAGAGGGTTTGCTTATAAGGAATAGGAATATATAGGGTTCCTATATTAGTCTCTCTAACTGGTAGAGGGTATAGGATAAAATACCTATAGAATATTTCTTAAATTATACCTACGAACTAGGTGAATTTATTATAGTCTTTTTGCGAAGGGGCTGCGGCGTAATTCCGAACTTAATAATAGAAGCTTAACTTAGCTATTCTTAGGTAAGTATTGTTTTTTAATAAAACTCTATCTAGATAACATGATATATAAGTTAGCCTACTGCTTTTATATAAGACTACGCTATCTATAAGAGGAGGTAAGTTTATTTAAGATAGGTAATCGACTTAGTATATAGAGAGAAACTTAATATAATAAAAACAACGCCTTATTAACCTAAGTACGTACCTTATATCGAATTATATAGTATAGGGTGCAAAAGTAGCTAAAAGTTCATATTAAGTTCGGAATTACACCACAGCCCCTTCGCAAAAAGACTATAACAAATTCACCTAGTATATAGGTATAATTTAGGAAATATTATATAGGTAGTTTAACCTATACCCTCTACTAGTTAAGGAAAATAATATAGGAACCCTAAATGTTCCTACTCGGAAGCAAACCCTCTAAGTATCATAAACTCCTAAAAGTTAATATATAACTATACAGAAAACTCTATATATAGATCCAGGCGGAATTTGTATCTAAGACTAGCTAATTTCTCTAATTAATACTATATCGCTTAAATCTAGTATATTTAAAGTTATTTAATACTTTATTTTATCATCTTAAAATACTCTTATATACCTATATATATATAAGTACCTAATATTACTTATAGTAATTCCTTATATTATATCGTTTTATCTTTAAGTTAATTAATTCATAGGAAGTCTAAGAGGTTAGCCCTATTTCCTCTTAGTAATACCAGGAGACTATGGTTAGGGGTATTTATAATATTCTAGAGATTATTCCTTTATTATTATTCTCTATTATTATTTTTATAATATTATAAAGTTACTTAGATATTAGTTAGGTAATTTAAGGTATTATAAGCTTTTTCTTTTATACCCTATTACTTTAGGCTATAAGCTTCTTCACTTTAGGCCTTATAGTAATAAGGAGGTCTTAAGAGAGTTAAATCGTTAGAGAGGAGAGGCGTTTAGAGAGTTAGATATCTTCTCTTTTATAGTTAATAGCTAAGTTAATCCCTCGTAATAATACTATAGGGAGTATCTTAATTATGAGTATATAGGTATTATAATATTCTCTATTTATTCCTACCTCTTATAAAGTATCTTAGTAGGGTATTCCTATTAATAAAAAGCTTTCTTATTACTACTCCTTAGGGGGCTTTACTATCTTAGAGGATGGGGTTATTATATATTATAATAAAGTAAAGAGTACTAGAGTTACTTATACTTAGATAGCTTAAATAACTATATAATCTCTTATTTTTCATATTAGTAATAACTTAGTATAGTATTTCATTACTATTTATAGCTTTTCAGTAAAAACTCTAATCTTATTGATTAGGTATATAGGCTAATTATACCTTAAATATAGGGTATTTCTCCTAAGCTATAGCTTTAGAGGTATATATTATTTATTAGATAAATTACTACTATTTACCTAAATACTATTTTATTAAAGTTATGATAATATAAAAGAAGGTATAAGGTTATAGTTATAGTAGTATTTAATAGGTTAAGTTAATAGTAATTAGTATTAATAAGGCGCCCCTTTAGTTTAGGCGTTAGATTTACCCTACGCTAGGTCTAATATTACTAAGAGCCTCTTGCTACTCCTCCTTCTTCTAGGTTTCTATAATTAGGTATAACTTATTAATAAGGCCTAATTATATAATAAACCTCTTATAATACTATTATAAGAGGGCTTTAGTAAAGCTATTTACTGTTAGGTCTCCTAAAGGGGTATGAATAACCTTAATATATTCCTTATTAACTTTCTACTAAAGCTAGTAGTTGTAAAAATTGATATAGCAGAGCCTTACTTATAGCTAAACTATTTCGTTTATAATACGGCTTATAGTTTATAGATTATTATACTAAGTTATAACTTTTAATATAGTATTAATAGTTATACTTATAAATATAGGAGGTTTATTATTTAAGAGAGAGACTTATAGAGCTATAATTAGCTAGCTTATAAATAGTTTCTCTTTTACTACTTATAACAGGGTTAGAAGCTTTATTTCTATAATTAATATTATAACTATACTCTACTTATTTACTCTCTATTAGATTATCTCTCTAAATAGCTTTATAGTAAATAACTATAAGCTCTTTTTATTTGGCGTATTATTAGTAAAACTTATATCTAATACTACTTTAAGGCCTTTAGTTAATTCCTTAGGGACTCTATATTCTAGGTATAGTTCCTTTATTTATATAAGGTATTATATAATACGGTTTATTATTATATAGTAATAAGGCTTAGGGTTTTAGTTAAATTAAGTAAGACTACTAACTATAAATAAGATATAAGGTCTAGCTATTACTATAGTATATAGGAGGGATCCTATTTTCTACTAACACCTTATAATCTTACGCTTTATTAACTCTCTAGGGTAGGAGTTTATTTTATACTATTTGGGTCTTATAATCTCTTATAGGCTTACTAGTAAGGAGTTTCAATAGTTCCCTAAAGATAAATAACTATAATAGCTATAGCTTATAATTAGATTAGTTTTATATATTTTTAATCTTTAGAAATTACTAAATATCTTTACTTCCTCTAAGGTAGTATTATAGTTAAGGTTTAGAAATTAGTAGTCTAGCCCTTAGCTCCTTAGATAAGGGGTATATAAATATATACTTATTAATAGGAAGGAAAAAAGAGTCTTATCATTATACTAGTAGTAGTTTTTATTAGCTACTCGCTTAAACCCATGTACTATAAGACCTATTTCTACGTATTATTACTATAACAGTAGTAATTAGTAAAGTCTACAGAGGGCTTTAAGTAATAATAAATTATATCTATTCTTATAATACTCTAGAGCAATCTCTTTATAGACTTCTTTATTAAGATTAATATAAATAAAAGCATTAACTATATTGTACTATTAGAGGTTTATATTAAATTAATTTATAACTATAGTTAGGGTCCTAAAGAATATCCCTATTAGGGTTATAGTATATATATCCCTTAGATTATAAGGCTATTAATCTCCTCTTATAATAAGTCTTACTGTAACTTTAACTAGCTTTCTATACTTATTTAGTTTATAAGTATATACTTAATAATAGCTAAGGACTTTATTAAGTTTGAAATTACGCTATAGCCCCTTCGTAAAAGGACTATAATAAATTCACCTAGTTCGCGGCTACAATTCGGGAAATACTATATAGGTATTTTAACTTATACTCTCTATTATTTAAGGAGAATAATATAGGAACCATATATATTCCTACTTAGAAGCAAACCCTCTAAATATTACTATATAAGTCGGATGCGCGCTATACTAGGGTTAATTATATTGGAGCTAAATAGGCTATTAAGGCTCTTATAGTAGCGCTCTCGCTAAACCTTCTAATAAAGTAAACGCTATTATATAAGATAACTCCTTAACCTAAAGGTCAACCTTCTAGTAAGGTGCTATAAAAGCTACTATTTAAGATAACTCCTTAACCTAAAAGGTTAATCTTCTAGCGAGGTAAATACTACTATATAAGAGATAACTCCTTAACTAATAAGGTCTTTCCTAAGAGGTTCTTATAGCTAGAAGTATTAGAAGCTCTACTACTATAAGTAGGGCCTTATACCTCTCCCTCTTCCTTATTCTAGTTTAACTTATAATAAATCATTAATTATATTAGTACTAGACCCTATATATAAATATACTAAGCCTAAGCGAGGTATACCCTTTAGTATAAATAATATATAAGGGATTGCTAGAGAGTTTAGTATTAATATAATTAATAAAACCCGCTCCTTTAGTAACTACTCTATTATATATAAAGAGCGTGTTATTAGTATTGCACTTAAGAGAGCTTTCTTTAATACCCCTGTAGGGGACCTTATAAGGCATAATAGTATTATAGCTAAATAAGCTAACTTCGTAATAGAAGCTAAGCGGGTTATTGTATACCCTATAGAGTAGCTCTTCTTCGAGCAGGTCCTCTATACTATTAAGGTAGAGGCAGCCTAGGCCTATTAGGCGAACGTCGGTAAGTATAGCTTATGCTAACTACTTTAATATAGAGAGAGCGTTACTAATAATAGTATAGCTAGCAGATAAAGCGGTAATAGAGGTAGTATTAGTAGTATAAGTATTGCGTAAGTAGTATGCGAGAGAATAAGTTAATAGTTTTATAATTTAAATAATTAAAACCACGTTATTATTAATATAAAGTTAAAGATCGTGAGGCTATCTAGTAGGATATATATAAGTGCAGCTATAGTTAGGCGAGTTACGATCACGTAACCGAAGGCTATATATTATTAGGAGGCGCTAAGTTAGAAGGTCTATTATACTTAAGTAGGTAAAATCACTATGCAGAGGCTAGAGGCTACTAAGGACTTTATATCTTTATACTATTATACTAAATACCTTAATCTATGATTTAGACTACTTATAGCTATTTAGATATAATATTTTAGCTTCTCTAAATATATTCCCTAGTAGGTAATTAGCTAATTAGCTATAAGATAAGGGTAATAATAATAAACCCCTCTAGTAGGTTCCTAATAGAAACCTCTTTAACTTATTTATAGCAGAATTATTTATTACCTTTAGACTAAATAGGGGGCTTTTAGCTTTATAGCTTAATACCTAGCTATACACCTTATTAATACTAGGTTAACTAGATTATAAATAAGTATAGAGGTTATCTTATTACTAATTTTTACTTAGCTTTATACTAGCTAGGAATCCTACCTTATAGGAGGTCCTTAAGGTTATTTTAAACTTCTTATATTTAGTAATAATAGCTATATTATACCCCTTTACTTTATAATTCTCTATTACTTAAAAGAATAATAAGAGAGGAGATTAAGGTAGAGTAATAAGCTAGAACTTAGCTTAGGAGTATTTAAGTTTATCTTAATTTAGCTAGGGCTTCGTAGGTATAATAACCTTATTTATATTTATTTATTTAGTTAATAGTAACTATTCACCTTCTTTATTATCCTTAGTATTATCTAGGTATAGCGCCTATTAGGGCTTTATTAACTTAATAATATTATTATAATAGTTCCTAATATTCTCTTAGTTTATCTCTTATAGGTTATCCTTCTATTTATTAATATTACTACTAAACTTTTAAGTTTAATTGAATTAAATATCTTGTATATCTCGCTTAGCTAGGTACTATATTTAATATATATTAGAGGAGGTATAGCTTATAAGGTATCTAATCCAGGCCTTAGGATTAAAGTACTAAAGTTAGTTTTTATATAGCTAGGCTTAATTAGTTATCATAAAGACTTTATAGCTATATTAATAAAGGTAAAAGATATTAAATATAGCAGAATCGCTCTTTATGGGTCTATATAAGAGCTTATATAGTGTTTTCTAGCCCCTTAGTAATAATAGAGTATAGGTATAGGTATATGTTACTATTATATAGATCTCTATCTATAAATATAGTAATATTTTTTTAATAATATATAAGGGTATCTAGCTTTTGCTCTTATAATTATAATAATCCTCTCTTCTCTATTATTATAAGCTTAAGTATTTAGTATAAATAGCTTAATTTAAATACTAAGTATTTAAATAAGATCCTTAAGTTCTAGATGCTTTAGGATCTTATTATTATACTTAAATACCTTAATTATTATATTAAATTCCCCCTCGAGAGAGTTAATATACTAAGTAAATACCCTTATTAAGGTTCTTATTAATTAATCCTTAAGGTAGTAATCCTAGGTATAACTTAATAGTTAGTTTAGAAATAGTAATAGGGTTATAAAGCCTCTATACCCTTATTTAAATAAGTAAAAGCCTAGGGCTATTTGCCTCCTTAGTATTAAAGTAGTAATACCATCTCTAGGTGTTTAATAGACTTAATAGATTATTTTTCTTAGCCTATAAGTATTATAATTTATTGTTATAATAAGTATCCCGCTTTTTACCCTTACTCTATGTATTACTACTTCTAACTAGTATATAGTTATTATAGGCTACGCCTAGGTTAAGCCTACCCAGGCTTCAACCTAGGTTTACCGCCTTAGGGAGGCTACCTAGGGCCTACCTAGGGCTTACTTAGTAATCCCCTATAGACTAGCGAAATCTCTACTAGAGAGGACAACTTCCCCTTTTCCTCTTCAGCTTAAATAAATAATATTATAATAACCTCTTAATAAATAAATTTAGATCTAACCCCTTATATATTTAAGCTTATTACTATAATAATAATAATAAGTTAAGCGCTACTCTCTACTAGTTAATAAGATAGTTAATAATAATATAGTTAAAATTTAAGATAAGCTATTATAGGCTAATTTAATAGTAGTACTAGAGTCCCTCTAGTAATAATTATAAGAGGTTAAGTGGGGGAATAGCTAATATATAGCTATATAAAACCCTATAAATACTACTAATAAGGTACTAGTAATACCTAGTATAATATATTAGAAGCTATTACTCCTACCTCTAAGGTTTTTAAATAAGTAGAAGGAATATACCTCCTAGGTATAATAAATAAAGTATAAAATTACTATTATTAAGGTATTCTACCCTATAAATATAGAGATATAATACCTTATTAACTCCTATTTAGATATTACTCTCTACTAAGGAGTCTCTACTTTTTATAAAATAGGGAGTAATAATAAATAATATGATCTAGAGGATTTTATAACTTACTTTAATTAGAACTATAAGAACCTTGATATCTAGTTATAAGCTATAGCCTAGCTATAAACCTTCTAATAGAAAGAGAATAAATCCCTAATAACCTTCTTATAAGACTTTAAATAAATACTAGCTAATTTAAGTAGTATAAACTAGCTAAGTTAGATCTTATCACACGCCTTTTGGTGATGTAGTCGGCTATCACGTGGTATTCCACGTAACCACGGTTGGGCTCAACGCCTATCCTTTAAGTAGGAGACTTCTAGCAGATAAGCTTAGAAGGCTCGGCTATTATAGAAGATATTACGATATATCTATAATTACCTATTATACTATTTATTATTATTCACGCTTATATTACTCTTTTCCTTATTTCACTCGCAGTCTTAGTAACCCCTATTATAGCCCTAAGCTAGTAGGAAGACTATGATATCTAGTAGTATAACCTATTCCTTTTTTTCCCTTATCTAAGACCTCCCTTATACTATAAAAACTCGCAATAAGGTAGAGGACTTAGACTCGACCTCAAAACCCCCTCCTAAAAGCATTTATATACTAAAAGGAAGGAAGTTAAAGAAGTTAAAGAGATAGAGGTCTTAACTATTAACTTATATAGCTAACTATTCGAGTTTAATATTAAATTAGTATAGTAATCCCTCTCTTATAGAGGAATATCACAACGTAGGAGATATAGCTAGAATTAGATACTATAATAAGGCTCGCAAGCTCTATAGTTTCTAGCAGGCTTATAAGGATTATAACTTTACCCTTAGCTTTAGCAAACGATTTCGCAACTAGATAGCGAACCTCGCCTCTCTCGAATAGGATAATAACTATATACCTTATATAGATATTATTAATATAAGCTAGAAGGCGAATGCTAATCTATGCTATTACTAGATACTCGAGCCTAATAACTATATAACTATATTAATTAATATTATTAATATAATCGTAGCTATAAGGGATACTCTAGTAATAGTAGCACTTTTTATGCCCCTATCTAGAGAAGAAAGCCTTTATAGAGCTAGCGAGAGAATCACCCTTCTGCCCCTAAGAGATAAAAGAGTTATAACTCCTATCTAGTCTAGCTAGTTAGACGTTAAACCCCTAGGACCTCCTATTAAGGCAAGAGCTATAGCAAATAATATTTATAATAGGAGTAGAAAAAACCCTAAATTATAAGTTATAGCGTTAGAAAATACTATCGCAGGACTATTAGAGCGAAAAATCTATAGAATATTATAAATTCTTTATAATACTACTACGGGTCTGCTAAAGTAGGATATATTAGCAGGGAGGACCTAGCTGCTATAGTAGAATTTAGCGCTATTACTAATATTTTTACTATTATCCTAGGGGCCCTACCCGGAGCTGCTATCCTAGGGTCTCGAGGCTTTACTCCTTTGAGTATTTAGCTAGCTCGAGGCTAATACTAGGGTACTATAGCCTATAGGAACTCAATAGGAAAGTAGATTTACCTAATAGTATAGTATTTTTTAGCTAGATACTAATAAGAAGTATAGCATAGAGCCCGTCTTTTATAACTAGGATATTCTATACTATAAGGAGATAGATCTATAGATCTCTAGCCTAGATACTAAAACCACTAGCCTAGCTATAGCTTTAGAGATTATATAGAATTAGAGCTCTCTGCTGCGAGGGAAAGCACTTAGCTAGTGAGAATACTAACTCGGGCTAATTAAATAATAGAACTACCTCTGCGCAGGATATTACGCCCTATATAACGTAGTTAAGAGATATTTTATACTAACCTAATAGGAGTCTATCTAATAGATCGCTATATATAGGTTTACTATAGAAGACCTTAAGGGAGATAGAGATATTTATAACTTTACTTAAAACTATTTTAAATATAGTAGAGCGTAGATAGGACTAATATCTATAGTTAGCTAGCTATTAATAATCTTCTATAATATAATTAACCTAGAGCTTTAGCAATTCCTAGATAAACTAACTACTAGTAATACTCTCGAGGATTACCTTAATATAGCTAAGAAAAAACGCAAGGTAGTTTAGTGCAGACTCTAGGCGCTAATTAGCATTAACTATATATTAGAAGAATCCGACGACGTAATATAGAATAGTAATAAGGGATAATAGAATAACCGAGACTTCTAACGGGATAATTATAATAATCTATAACCCTAATAATATTATTAACCTTAGTAACGCTTCTAGCGCTCTAATAACTATTAAAACTAAAAAGATCGCTGCCTATAGAACTAGCTATGGAGGAACCCGGGTTTTTAATGTTATATAAAATATAATAGACTAGGATAGATAGACTTAGACGCCTATTATATATAGGAGGATTATAATAATAACTATAATATTAATAACCTCGTTAATAGCAGCTATATCCTACTAGACGTATAGGAAGTCCCCTACGATTTAGCTACCCTATTAGAGCAACCGCGCAAAGAGGAAATAGCAGGCTAGACGATAGATATCGTAGTTATAGCGAGAAGCCTGCTAGCGATCTCCCTAACTACTTCGGTTATAGACTCTGCTATATACTACGTTAATAATATAGTAAATTTCGCAAGCCTCGTTATAATTCCTCTAGTAAATAACGCATAGGTATTACTTAAGAAAAACTAAATTATTAACGCCTAGGTAAAACTAGTAAAACGAATAATACTAGCTAAATAGATATATCTCTGCCTTAATATAAAAAGCAACGATATACCTAGCCTAGAGGAAGTCTATATCGATATAAGCGCCTTAATAACTCTAGTTGATAGGAATTAGGTGCTATATTTTATGCGGAATCCTACGTTTCAAACGATAGAACTATAGAGGATAAATATAGTAGACTTAACCTTTTAGGTAATAGAGCAGGTTATATTCGACTTCTATATCCCAGGTACTATTAGTAATATAGAGATTAATAGCTATGTTATTATTATAGCTAGAGTTATAAATACCCTCGGAGCGAATCTTTTATTAGGAATACCGTTCTATAAAGATCACGGGCTAGTTATAAACTTTAATAAGGGTATAGTTAAGTTCCGCTTAGTATATAGAATATAGTATCTAGTCTAGTTCAGGAGATAGCACCTAGTAACTAGACGAGTTAATAACGCCTATATTATAGTTATTCCCCCGCAGAGTAATATATTTATTATAACTAGCTTTATTAACCTCCCTAAGTTAAGCTAGCAAGGCTCTAATACTTAGCAGTTTTAATCTAGTTATATTAGCGTAGTTAATATAATAGTTATAGTAGATAACCCTAAGCTTATCCTCATGCGAAATATAATAGATAGGCTAATAATAATCCTAAGAGGATAGCGACTAGGCTATATTATTCTAATAGAAGTAGAGGAGACTACTAACCTCGTTAACTATATAGATATTATCACCCTTATAGGAAGAGAATTAAACTCGCGCTAGTTCTCGCAATATGAATTCGATAGGGCTATAAGTAATATAGCAGCTAGCGCGTGGTTTATAACCCCGCCTACTAAATCTAGCCTAGGACCGCTTCGTTAAGCGGATAATATTCTATCTTATGGAACATCTAAGCTAAAAGATATCCTAGTTATATATAGTAAGGATGGAGTTAAGATCTATAATTAGGATATAGTTCTTACTAGTAGACTTAAGGAAATCCTCGATAACTAAGACGTCTATTGCAATAAGGGGATCGTACCTATGCTAGACGACTAATATATATATATTAAGCTTATTAAAGGGTGGTAAAACCAGAAGGCTATAGTAAAGCCTTACCCCCTTAGCGCTAAAGACCTCGAAGTCGTTGAGAATATCTATAGCAAGATATATACTAATAGCAAGATAGTATAGGGTAATAGGCTAATCCTAGTTATCTATCTGCTCTTCGTTATATAGCAAGTAGTTAATAGTATGAAAAAAGGCAGGGTTATTATTAACCTTCGCCCTCTTAACCGAATCACTATCCCGGATATATACCCGCTTCCTAACTAAGATAATATAATAGATACCCTCAGAGGGAAGAAATACATAACGATATTTAATACTACTAGGTTCTTCTACTAACTACTAATCTACTCGAGATATTATAATAAGATAGTAGTAATAAGTCCCTATAGCATCGAGGTTTCTAATATTATCCTTATAGGATTTAAGAACTCGCTAGCCTATGCTTAGCGTTTTATAAACCGCCTCCTATATAACTACTAGCACTTTGCTCGAGCATATATCGACGATATTATTATTTTTAGTAATAGTAATAAGGACTATCTCTAGTATATCGATATTATTCTTAAGCTCTTTAAGAATAACTACCTTTATATTAAACCTAAGAAGTCCTTTGCAGGGTTTCCTAAAGTAAGACTCCTTAGCTATACTATAAATACTAATAGTATTAAATAAATAGAGGATAGGATCGCAGCTTTTAAGAACCTCCGCTTCCTAAAAACTCTCTATAATATCGAGAGATACCTCGGAATAGCTAGATAGCTATAACGCGATATACCCTAGTATAATATTATTATAACGCTACTATAGGATAGAAAGACCCGTCTTATTATAAAACTCTATAATAAAAATATACTTCCTAACGGTCTATTAAAGGTAGTTTGAATAAAGAGGGTCCAAAAGGTATTATTCAAGCTAACGCTAAGTAAGCAAGAGGCGTAGAACGCCCTCTAGGAGAATCTCTATAACTAGGTCGTGAGATACTACTATAACCCGAATAAGCCTATATTTTTTAAGGTCGATGCCTATAAAAGCAGCTTTAGGCTTATAGTATTCTAACTAGGTATTCTATAGAATAGTACTAATATACCTAGCAAAGATATCGCGCAAATCCACGTCTAATTAGTACTTTTTCTATCTAAGGTTATATCGCCCTTAGAAAAGCAATACTTTGCTATAGAGGTAGAGGTAGTAGTAGTAGTATAAGCTATAAAGAAGCTCTGCAAGCTCGTGCAATTGAATAAGCACCCTATATAGATTCTCATAGATCACGCAGCTATAAAGGGAATTCTTATATATACCTCGCTAAGGACTATAGACCTTAATAAGGCTAACTTGCAGCTCGCGAGCGCTATAAACTACTTATTATAATTTGACCTTAATATTACTTATATACTAGGGAAGCTTAATATTATCCCTAACGCCCTCTCGCGCCTGCTATTACTTATAGCCTTAGGATAAGCTAATAGGTTTGAGGATAGCGACGTTCTCATAGAAATAACCTATAGCGATAACAATAACGATATAGGATTTATAGATATAGTTAACTAGTTAGCTGAGAAGTTACAAGCCTATAGAGCAATAAGGGAGATAACTATAAGCATTTCAGAGGACTTTATCACTAAGATTATAGATAACTATACTAATAATACGAGGTATAGCAAAATTCTCAAATAACTCCGATCCTAGTAGAAGGAACTAGGTAAGTAGTAGTTACTATTTAACGCTACTACTAAGGAAAATAGCGCTAAAGCTATTAGAAGAGCTCTAAAACGCTGTCGAATAACTCCTTAGAGTCTATCGCTAGAAGGGCTTATCCTTTATATAGCTACGGATAGCACCTAGAGACTCTATATTCCGTATAAATTAGTACCTGCGATTCTCCGCCTTAGTTATAACGAAAAATACTACTTTAGCGCAGACTATATAATAGTAGAAATATCGACTTTTTAGTTTTGTAATAAGAAGTCGCTTATATAACGATATATCGCCTACTATAACTAGTGCAAAGAGAACTAAATTAACTGCTAAAGGCTACTAGGATAGCTATAACCTATCCCTATCGTAGATATCCCTTATAATACTATTACTATAGACTTCGTTACTAATATACCTAAGGTGCTATCCTATAGAAGTCCCTACGCCCTGCTAGGTTTCCCGGAGTTAGATACGTTAGTAATAGTAATATATAAATTCTTAAAAAAGATAATCCTTCTCATAGATTATTCAACCTATAGAGCAAAAAAATAAGTAATAGTCCTACTCCGTGCATTTTTCCTCTTAGACTAGGGAATTCTATATTATATTATTAGTAACTAGGATCCTAAGTTTATCTCTATAGTATAGTATATAATATTTAATACCCTTAACGTTAGGCTCCTCCTCTTAATAGCATACTACCCCTAGATAGATAGGTAGAGCAAAAGAATAAACTAGACTGCTGAGATTATAATATAGTTCTATATATCTAAATCCCCTAATATCCTATAGACTAATATACTACCTGCTTTATAATATAATCTTAATAACTCCCTATCTATTATAATTAGATAATCGCTAAACGAGGTTATGCTCGGATTCAAGCTATAAAGTATCCTTAATATAGTTATATAAACGAGCACCCCGACTAAGAGCCTTACTATCCTCAGGGAGATATATTAGAAGGAGGTACTATTACTTATTAATATAGTAAACGCCTCGCATAAGGAGAGATATAATAACCGTTATACTAATATAACTTTTAATAAAGGGGATAAAGTCTAGATATAACTTAGCAAAGGATTCTACTTACTAGGATAATATAATAGCAAATAGACCTCTAGATAGATAGGACCCTTCTAAATTAAGTATATTATTAGTCCTCTCGCCTATAAGGTAGATATTCCTAAGCACTAGCGGGTTTACCTAATCCTCTCTATAGCCTAGCTATATAAGCTAGCCTAGGGAGAAGACCTATTTAACTATAAGATTCTACTACTAAAGCCTATTGAGGTTAATAGTAGTAAGGAGTAGGAACTTAACTATATTATTAAATAAAGAGTCTTATAGAGGAATCGTGAACCTATTATTAAATACCTTATCTAATAGAAGGGCTTTATAGCAAAAGATGATACCTAGGAATAAAGAGACTCCCTATTACCTAATATAAACGATATTATTAATAAGTATAATACTAAATTCCCCCTCGACTAGGATACTAAAAGAGCTATAAGAAGGTGCACACTTTATATATAACTAAATAGTTTTCCTATCCTTTTAATAGGATAAATATATATACCCTGAATTAATATTAGGATTATAAATTTTCCCTTTATTATTACTATTTTTATTATTAACTACTCTTTCCTCGATCTCTCTATCTTATATTGAAATAAATAGGAAGGAGCGGAGGGTGCTAACTTTTATACGCTTTCCTTACTAACCCTTATTATAAATTTTTTTTTCCTTCTATATCTTCCTTCTATTTACTATACCTACCTACTTTTATTTAGGCATACTTATACTTTTTATTTATTTATTTCTCTCCTATATACTAATTATTACTCGATAGACCTCTTATAATAAGTAATAATATTATCCTAACCCGCTAAATATAGCCTCCCGAACGCTAGCCTAACTAATACTACTATAATAATAGCTTCTAAAGGCAAGGAAGTTACTAATAACTATGAGGTCCTATCCTCTCACCTATCTAATAATAATAGTAGCTAAGACGAGGGTGCTAACCCCTAGAACGACGAGGTGCTCAACCCTATCTCCCTATGCTAAGGTAGTAATAACTAAGGTAGCGATAACTAAGTTAGTAATTATAATATTAACCTCAATACTCTAGTTAAGACTTATAAGTCTGCTACTAAGAAGAAGAAGTCCCGCAAGGACTATAAGAAGGGTAAATAGGCAGCTAAGAAGAACTTCTTCGCTACGGATGCAGAGACCTAATACGAGGAGGTTATTAATAATAACGTTAATAATATTTAGAACGATAATACCCAGGCTACTAAGCTAGCCCGTATTATTACTAATACCCTAGCTAAAACCGCAGCTACTACCCCTCGTAAGACTCCTAAGAAGAGCCGCCCTAGCCCTATAGCCTAGCACTAGCAGATCGATAAGGCGAAAGCTTATATTAATAACGCCTTTCTATACTACCCTAACGCTATCCTTATTAAGGAGATTGAGAAAATCCTTAATAGTATCGAGCCTTCTGAGAATATATCTTCTAACCTCTATATTAAATATATCTAAGATATCCTTAAGTGAGCATATAATATATATATTAATAATAACGCCTATAGCAAGCTTCTCCCTAGCTACGCCTAGGTCCTCGCTATATACTTTTATAATACCTATAGTTATACTAATAGAATTATCGCTAGTAACCTTATTATAATAAACTATATTAACCTCCTTTCTATCGCCCCGCTTATTAATATTAATAATATCACTACTATAGACCCGTTAGCCCGCAAGGATGCTAAAAACGCTAAGGACCTTGCTAATAAGGCTGAGGGTAATATTAATATTATTATTAATAGCATCTAATAGGAAATCCTTCCTCGCCTCGATATTATAGAGACTAATATAGCTAATATAGATACTATTAATATTAATGCTATTAGTAAGCATCTCGCTAAACTTAAGAACGATAGCATATCTAAGTAGGTAGTTACTAATAAGATTCGCGTAGCTATTGATATAATTAAGACTAAGGAGATTACAAGCCTTCGCGCTAAGATTGCGAACCTCTATACTATAATTAAGGGTCTCTAGTATACTAGCAATAAGCAACTCGCGCTAAGTAATACTAGTAACAATAGCGCTGCTAAGTACTAGTAGATATCTAAGTTCGATATACTCCTCTGCTAGCTTAATAACTAATTAATAACGCTATAGTAATTTCTAGCGATTAGAATATAAAGAGGGAGAAAAGGGAATATTAAGCGTATATATCCTAGATTAATAGTAATAGCAATTAGGATAATTGCTTTTTAAAAAGGGGGTATATATCACACGCCTTTTAGTGATATAGTTAGCTATCACGTGGTATTCTATATAACCACGGTTAGGCTTAATACCCATCCTTTAAGTAGGAGACTTCTAGTAGATAAGCTTAGAAGGCTCGGCTATTATAGAAGATATCACGATATACCTATAATTGCCTATTATACTATTTATTATTATTCACGCTTATATTGCTCTTTTCCTTATTTCACTCGCAGTCTTAGCGACCCCTACTATAGCCCCAGGCTAGTAGGAAGACTGTGACAGATCTAGATCTCGCTCCTAAAGGCCTCCCTTACCCCTAGGTTAAGGGACTAGCTAATTACTATTAACCTACTTACTAATTATAATAGCTAGCTCTTAAAGGTTTAAAATATTATATAGAAAGTAGAGCGCTAGAAGGCCCCTAGTAACTACCCAGTAACCTACTAGAGACTTATTATTAGAAATACTAAGGGAGATATTTATATAACTAGAGATATATATATCTCCTAGGTTAAGGAAGTAAAATATTATAATAATTAAAACTCTAAATCCTCTCTAAGTAACTCCCTAATATAATATTAATAACTCTAGAAAGGTATAATGAACTCCTATACTTATTATATTTATAAAATTAAAAGGTATATTACATAATATTACCTTAATAAAGTGGATTACCTACCTAGGGTTATAGAAATTAAAACTTTTAAAGAGGAACCTATAAGCTATAAGGTTCAAACTAACTACTAAGTAATAGCTAACTCTTTAGAAGAAGATAAAAAATTAGGAAAAAACTAACTCTAGAGTAAAACTAAGCCCTAGAGCTTATTAAGGAGGAGATATTAAGTTAGGAGGAATATAAATAGGAATAACTAGCTAATAATAAGCTTATTATTATTTAAGTTAGAGTTACTAGAGGATATCTAGCTTATATTCTAATAGATATTAAGAGTAATACTTATATAGTAATTAACCTTTCCCTAGCCTAATACGTTTGCTTTTTATATATTAAAAAGAGATAATAACTTATTAGGGGGTATATACTTAGTAAACTATTACTAGGTAATGGGATAGGATGAGATAGACATGGCTACGCAGCTTTTGAAAAGCTCCCTTAGCGCACGGGCCCATTATAGAAGGGCTACGGAGTAGAGTATGGAGGAGAGGAGCGTATTAGACTTTAGTATTATTTATATATTATTACTAAGAGTATTTTAATAATCCTATACCTCGTTTTTTTAATATTTTCTTAGTAATTTCACGCTTAATTTAGATAATCTCTTTTAATTAGATCTATAAATTACTTTATATATGTTTTAAGCTTATTTTTAATAGTCTTACCTAGGTATAAGTAGAGTTATATTATTTATTATCCTTCCTAGTTCCTATTAGTTCTAGGTCTTTCTAATAATACCTAAAGGCAGATTCTTTTGCTCTTTTTAATAGCTTTTATAGGCTTCTTAGAGAGTAAGGTACCTTTGCTATATCTATATATCCCCGCTATTAATATATATATATATAATTAATCTACTTTAAATATAACAATAAGCCTAAGAGATCTATAAATAATAAATAACAATAATGTAATTAATAATAAATATAGTCTAGAAGAGAGGAAGATATTTATAAATCTACCTTAGTTCTATGGGAATAGTAATAGTTATACTTTCTTATAGGATTAAGGTAGGAATAATATAGACCCTGAAATCGTCCCTTTCTTATACTATTAGTAGGTTCTAATAAGTATATCTCCTTTTCATTATCCCTTATATATTATTATAATTACTATTATTTAACTAGTAAGTTATAGCTAAAGTAGCTATGATAGCTATATATAAGGCTAAAATAGAGATTAGTAGTCTTATTAAGCTAGTAGGTATAGCGAGATTAACTAAATTAGTAAATAAAGACTAATAAAACCCTTATTATTATAGCCCTAAGTATTAAGAGTAATATATTAACTCTTAAGAGATATTAATATAGTAAAGCTATAAATTCTTCTAAGATAAGAGCTTTATTGGAAAGACCCTTCTATATTAAGTAATAAGACTTGAAGTAGATCTATAAGAGCTTAGAGTAGTAAGATCGAGGTTGCTAGACCTTTCTTATATTTATTTAGTTTATTTAGTTTATATTATTTCCTTTTTTATTACTTAAAAAGAGTTATAATTACCTATTTTATCTTTCTATTTAGAAGATATTGAAATAATAACCTTACTTTATTAGCTTATAGATTTTACTACTTCAATTATATAATATTAAATTTAATATTTATAAACTTATAATCATTATGTCTTCCTCTTCCTTAGCTATCTTAGATACTAGATCCTCTTCTAATAAGGAGAAGTAATCTAAAGATAGATTTATGAAAGCTTTATTTAGTAAGATATAATATTATACTATAAAATAGCTGGCTTTAGATAATAATATAAATAGATCTATAAATCTTACCTTAAGGATAGGAGTAATATCTTTAAGTACTCTATATTCTCCTAAAGGGACTTATATTAATTAGAATATTATAATCCTCGCTAATCTCTTTATAAGATATCCTATTATTATAATAATAACCCCTTATTCTACTAGAGCGCCTAAGTTTATTAATACTAATCTCTCAAACTTTATTACTAATTATAAGAGCTTTTTAAAGCTTTATTATAAGATTAATAATAATATAAAGAATATGGTCTATATATATAGCTCTAGTAACTATTAAGATATAGTAAAATCTTATATTAATAAAGCTAAGACCTAAAAAGAAGCTAAAGAGAAGCTTCTTTACTAATTCAGATTTATAAACCTAAAGTCTTATTAGGACCCTAATAAGGATCTCTAGAACCTAGTTATAGGATCTTATATTAAGGATAATAACCCTTCCTAAGTTATAGTATTAATTACTACTATTTAATAGCTTTAATAGAGAGCTATTCAATATAAAGACCCAGATCTTACTAATACTAAGCTTATTAATATTACTTACTACTATTTTTAACAAGAGCTATAAGAGCTATAGCTTAAAATCTTAGCTACTAGCTTATTAAAGCTATTTTAAAGTAGTAAGTTATAGTATAAAACGCCTTAATTAAATAGTCTATTACTTATTAAGAATGTTAGTAATTATCTAGCTTTATTAAGCTTAAACTAATAATAACGCTTTAAGTCCTAGTAAAAATGAGTTTAATAAGGTCGAAAGCTAAAGCTAAGGAGCTTTCTATAGCCTAGATTACTAGCTTAATTATTAACTCTCTTATAGAGAACTTTAGAACTCTAAATATTAATAGGGCTAATTATAAGATAGATATCTTAACTCTTATTAAGAGAGTTATTAGTTAAAGAGATAATATTTTTAATCTAAATACTATAAAAGCTATTAAATCTTATAAATAATAATCTTAGAATTATTTATAGAATTAATACTAATAGTAATAATACTTCTACTTATAGGCTAGATATAGGGATTACTAAGGCGAATATTACTAATACTAAGGATTTAAAAGAGGAGGAGAAAGAAGAAGCTATAGAGGCTTTTAATAAGATAGGCTATTATAATATATACCTTTCTAAGCTATAAGAAGTTATTAGTTTTATAACATTATAAATTATATTATTATTAGCTATATTAAGTACCTTAAGGCTAGCTAGAATGGGGTTTATTACTATATAGCTCCTTATTACTTTATTAATACCCTAGATATTAGTACCCAAGTTAAAATTAGTATTATTAATAAAGGCTATAACTATAAGAGGACTAATAGCTAGATAATTCTAGGGTATATTCTAATTAATAAGGATATCTTATATATTATATGGTTATTATAAGTAAATTAATAGAGAGGTAATAGCTAAAGCTTCTAGAAGAGATTATATAGGTTATTAATTATAATAAGATATATCCTAAGTAGTCTATTAGCTTGATAAATTTATCAAAGAATACTATATAATTATATAACTTTATAGATATAATATTTTTTTAGCTTTAAGCCTAAGAACTAGTATATTTACCTAGTAGAGGATATTATTATAATAAAAAGAGGAAAGGCTAGAGGTTAGTATATAGAGCTTTATAATACTTATATTTAATAGGCTTCCTAAATAGTAAACCTACCTAAAGTTTAAGACCTTTTTATTTAGATAACTTAGAGAGTTATGGAGCTATTTAATAATAAAAATAATACTAAGGATATTATATTACTAGATACCCCTAAAGAATAAGTTAAGTAATAAGGGAAAGATAAATAAGATAAGCCCTAGATTTAATATAGTAATTTGTAAACTAGTTATACTCTTACCCTTAAGCTATATAATAAGAGAGCGAATAGGAAAGTAGCTATCCCTAAAGCCTTCTTTTATTAGAACTAGCTAGATTAAAATAGAATAGTTTATAGTATTACTAAAGCTATAAGTAATAAGTATAAGGATAGATATAACTTAAAAATATAAGAGGTCTTTATTCTTATTAATATTATACTTCTAGATTAATTCAATAAAATAGGAGCTAGTAATAAGGAGTTATAAGAATAAATAGATTAACAGAATAATAATAAGAACTATTCTAAGGGCTAAGTAACTTTAGTAGCTATCTCTATAACCCTACCTAATTATTTATAAACTAAGTTAATTTAGTTTAAGTATTATATAATTAATCCTATCTTTAAAGTAAATACTATAATAAAAGATTAAGATTTTATTTTACTTCTATTAAGATATATTACTATCCTAGACTTTATTATAGTATACTAGTAGATTACTATTACTCTTTGTAGCCTTATGAATATGTTAATTAGAATGATTATTAATAGTAATTTAGCTATTAATCTTATTAGTAGAGGTTGTATTAAGCGCCTAAGCTTATAAAGCGATATAATTAAAATAAACATAGGGATCTATAGAATTACTAATAGAGAGTAGAGAACCTAACCTATAAGTATAATTATAAATAATATTTATACTAGTAGTAATATAATTTCAGATATTAGCTTTTTTATCTTTCTAGAGAATATTTATAATAATGAACTAGTATTAGAAGCCCCCTTTATCTTAAAAACTAGGATAATACTAGATTATATATAGAACTAGATTATTAGAGTTCTTTAGTCTAGGAATATTAAGATTAATATCCCCTTATTATTCTATATAAGAGATTTAACTACTTGCGTTTTAGAAATTATTATTAAAATAGACTACTTTATATCGTCTTAATATTAATACACTCTTATATCTCTTATAAGAAAGGAAAATAAAGGCTATTACTAATAGACCTAATATAGTAATAAGCTTAGACTTTATAAGAGATAATTAATAAGTTAATAATACTACTAAGGATAAAAAAGAGCTAGATATAATACTAGGAAGTATAAGGGCGCGCTAGGATATTAAAGCGATTAATAAGCTTTTAACAGCTCTTATAACCTACTAGAAGAAGTTAAATAGTAAATAGACTTAGATAAAGAAGGTATTACTATTTTTAAAGAGTTTAGATTAATTTTAATAAGATCCTAGAGGTTATAATCTAAGATAAATTTACTCTTAAGCTTAATAATATCTATAAGGCTATTATAAGTACTAGATATATAATAGGGTATAATAACTATAATATTAACTATCAATACTATATTTATAAACCTAAGAAGAGAATAATAAAGAAGAAAGTACTTAGGAAGAAGTATAAGTTAGTATATTAGAAAGGAGTTAAAGCTATTATAGCTATAGATATTACCATTTCTTATAATAATTATAAAGCTATACTAATAATACCTATATTACTTATAAAAGATACTAATATAATATATAAGATGAAAGATAAGACGATTTAGCCTATTAATAATATTATATTAAATAGTTTAACTCTAGATAGAGACCTAGAGTAGAAGTTAAAAATATAGGTAAGAGCTAAGAAGAATATAATACTAGATCCTAGTACCCTATTTATAAGCCTAATTATATAGAAGTTTTTAATTACTAAGAAAGGAATAAGGCTTATAAGATTCAAAATAGAAGCTATTCTTAAGACTATTAATTATATATAGCTTAAATAAAAGAAGCTTCTCTTAGCTATTCTTATGATAAGGGAGAAAGCTTTAACCTAGGAATTTATATATTATAGCTCTATTTACCCTTATATCATATCTCTATAGATAATTTGAACAATCCTATATAAAGTATAATAGGTAAAAGAAATCCTAATATTAAGAGGACTAGAGTAAGATATTATTATAATTCTAAAGGATAGACTAGAAAAGGGAATCCTTAAGTAAAGTTATATAGCTTATTATAATCTATTCTTCCTTATATATAGGAAAGATAGTAAGATAAGACTTATTAACTTAGTGATTAAGATAAATATAGTTATAATATAAGATATAATACTACCCCCTTTAGTAAATAACTTCTTAGAGGATTTTGCTATATATTAGCTATTATTACTATTAGACTTCTTTTTAGGATATAACTAAGTCCCCTTAGATCTTATAAATAGAGACTTAATATGTTTATATTACCTATTAGATTACTATAAATATATATATTACCTTAAAGAGTAACGAACTTAGTTACTTAATTTATATAAGTTATAATTAGAATTCTATATAACCTTATACCTAGCTATTATAAAGTCTTCTTTAACGATATTACTGTTAAAGGACTAACTTTAAGATATAATAAAGAAGAGATTGAGTCTTATCTAGGCATTTATAGATTTAGTTTAGCATATTTATAAAGTATTAATAAGGTCCTAGTTAATTTAGAGCCAATAGAGTATATAGTAGTAATAGTTAAGTTATAATAAGCTTAGGAAGTAGTAATAACTATTAGCTATATTAATAGTATTAATAAGTAATATCTAGAGGAAGTAAAGATAGTTAAGATCTATAAATAAGCTGCTTATACTAATTTAATAGAGTTAAGAGCTTTCCTAGGGATTATAATATTCTATAGATCCTAAGTAAAGGATTACTCTATTATTATAAAACTATTTATTAACTTACTTAAGAAGGATACCTCTTTTAATTAGAAGGAAAAGTAGTAAATAGCTATAAATACCTTAAAGTTAATACTAATAAAGGCCCTAATCCTTATTATTATAAGTTATAGCCCTAGAGGAGGGGGTATTTACCTTATAGTTAATACTAGTAATATAGGATACGGCGGAGTCCTAGGATAATTTATTAATAACTAGTATATAGTCTCTCGCTTTAAGATTGATACTTAGTTAGGACTTAAATTATTATATAACTCTAGGAAGAAATAGCTATATAATATTTTAAAAGCCTTAAAGAGTGTATATAATTATCTATATAAATAATACTTTATCCTAGAGATAGATATTTAGATATTAGTTATATAACTTAATAGAGTAGCTATAGACCTCCTAGGAGCCCTTTTTATCTGTTAGATTATATAGATTTAAATATTTACCTTTACAGTATAATATATCTAAAGCACTTAGAATATAGTAGTAGATAGCTTATTATAAAAACCCAAGGGTCCCTCTAATGCTATTAATAAGGAGGCTCAAGGGAAAATTAACTCTCAGATTAATTTATAGACCTTCTTTATAGATATAGAAGTTAGCTCCTTCTTTTAATTAGGCTTAATAGAATAGTAATAAATAATATATACAGGAGGTCCTAGTAGGGAATATAGAGGTTATTAATAATATAATAAATATCCTAAATGCGCTTCTTCATAATTTATAGACCTATTTGTATATTATTCGCCTCGATTTCTTACTATAACCTAACTAACTTCCTATCCCCTTTTTCCTTCTTTCGCCCCCCCCCCCCCCCCTTATTTTATATAAATATATTTAGAAATCCTATCTTCTTTCCTTAATCTATAATATTAAGCCCTAAGTAATTTATAATTTCTATAAAGGTAAACTCTAGAGGTAGCTCTATTATAAAAGGGTAATAAGAATATATAAACCTAGCTTTAGAGTAATATTCCCAAGCTTATTAATAATAGAGATTATATTAAAGAAGTAGGAATTTAAATTTAACTATAGCTATAACTATAGTATTTATTAGAATTTAGGACCATAGAATCTCCTTAATATTATTAAAATCTCTACTCCTCCTTACCTTATTATTATACTTAATTTTATACCTATAGCGCTTATAAATACTTAGATTATTATATAAGTAACTGTCTTAAGTCTTATAAAAGAAGTAGTTAGTATAAGGAATACTTAGTATAGAGATATATTTCAAGTATAGTTTATATATATGAATATTATTTATAGGGTTCCTAGTAATATAAGCCTGCTCTTTATCATAAATATAGGATATTATATTATAGCCTCCTTAGAATTAAATTAATAAGCTATATATAGCTATTATATATTAAAAGACCTTTATCTCCCATAATCTAGCGAGGAAAGTAGTAGAAGTAGAAATAAAGATTTAATAGTAGAAGTCTCTAGATCCCTTAATTACTCTAAAAATTTATTTAAAGTCCTATTCACTAAGGTCAGCCTTCTACAAAGCTAGCCTTATTACTTTAGTAGTCTTATTAAAGAGTATCTATAATATAAAGGCTACCTCTAAGTATTTATTACTAGGGATATTAAGTTAAAGCTAAGTAAGGCTTATAGCTTCTTAAGAATTATATTTATTAGCTAGAAAGTATGAGAATAATAATAAGGAAGGGAAGGAATACCTAAAGTTAATTATTAGAGTATTATATAAAAAAAGGTATATTGTTTTTCTTTATTTTAAATATAGGGATATTAGGACTAAGGACCTAGAGGGTTATTGCTAATAGGAGATAATAAGAGCAAAATTAATTAGTATTTTTAACGCATAAGAGAAGGAAGTTATAGTTAGTTATAATAAGAAGAGATAATTTATAGATATAAAAGAGAAAGTATAAATAAGTTAGGTTAAAATTAAGTAATTAGGTAAAAGTAGTTATTATAAGAGGAGAAGTTAATAATAGAGGATAGAGGGGGATATTACTAGTTTTATAACTAGATTACTTATTTTAATAGCTATTACTAACTATTATTTCCCTTGTTCTTTCCCTATATATAACTACTCTAATATATTATTCTATTTATTATAAGTTTTTTATCCTAAGTCCGTTTTACTTTATTAAAACTAAGGAGGGTAACGGAGGAGAGGTAATTATTCTTTCTATAGGTTACTAATAAATCACTATATTATTAAAAAAGTTAGTAGATATAAAAAAGTACTCTTAACCCCTTAAACCCTCTAGATTCTCTCTTGTATATATATATATATATACCCCTAAGCTTATTTTATTTATTAATAATATAATACTAACTATTATAATATAGCTCCTTCTTTACTTCTATTTCTACTTCTCTTTAGCTCTTTAGTTTATAAATTACCTATACTTACTCTTTATTATCTTTCCTTCTAATATATTATAATATGAAAAATTATCTTTCAAATAATAAAACCTTAGATACCTATATCTAGAAGTTAAGATCCTTAAACCTTATATTTTTAATATTAAAATATTAACTAAACCTATATCTAATAAACTAAGCGCGAGTAGGTTTTAGATACAGGGATAAACTAATACAGATATTCTAGGCTTTAGACCTCCTAATAAGCTTAGTTATTAGCCCTAGCTAATTATATATAAAGCGCCTCCTCTACCTGAAATTAATAATATTATTAGTTAGATAGACCCTTCCGACCTAGTATTTAAGCATAACCTTATTAAATATTAGAATAAGACCTTAGAAGTAATAGAGAAGATAATTCGCCCTTTATACTTATAGTATATTATCGCTAGTATATATATGTAAGGAACAATAGCGGGTGCAGGATGCAGAGCCACGCTATCAGCAAAACGTCGGCGAGTTAGGGGCGAACAAATATACCTTAGAGAAAACTCTATAAGCAGAAAACTTAGAAGGTTAAGCAATAGTCTAATATAGAAATAGATATCTACGTTTTAGTATTCTAGCCTTTCCTAGTTTAAGCCTTTAGCTATACTCTTTATAATTCTATTACTTCTACCTCGATTCGAGAAACTAGTACTAGTTAGAATATCTAAAGCAAACTAGTAATAATATGCTAATAATTTAATAATAGAGTTTAATTATAATAAACTCCGGGCTAGGTATATAGAATATAACTAATAGGGTCTTAGCTAATAAGATACTTATTATTTACTAAGCCCTAAGATATAGGGAATATAGCGCAGATGCTATACTAGGGGAATAGATAACCCTAGTAATAATATAGCAGGAGGAATAACCCCGAGGGGTTAAGCTAGGTCCCGGGTAGCGCTAGACTAAGCAGACTACCCCTCAAGGGGCGAATAAATAGCAAGCAGTAGCTAATAGAATACCCCGCCCGGGACGCCCTAAGAAGCTAGTATCTCTAGTATCCTTACCTAGGCTATAGGGTTACTATAGGAATAATACGAGAGCCTTATAGAGTAGATATATCTATAATAATAGTAATATAAGGAATAAACCGCTGCTCTACTACGAGAGTTTGCTAATTGCTTAGCGATAAGATACTCGCAGAGAGAATATAAAAAGCCCCCTGTATATAACTACTATATTATAACTAAGGACTTTACTATAAACTAGATTAGCAACTAGATCTAAGCGATTAAGGATAGAAACTAACTATATGCTAGTAGTATACTAGAGCAACAGGTCTAGTAGGCACTTATAAAGATAAGCCCGTCCCTATAGACCTAGTAGCAATACTATAGGGCTAGGCTAGAAGGAGACCTAGTATAGGCTAACTTTATAGCGTTTACTTGCTAATATTATATTAACCCCGAGCTTTAAGAGCAAAGGTATTACGAGAAGCTAGATATAATAAAGTAGAAAGAGATATAATTACTAATATAGTTCTTTACTAAATAGTTAGTAATATATTAGGACTTAGGTATAATTAGTATAGAAGATAGCAAGGCTAAGGCTTATATATTATACTTCCGATTAGCCCTATTCCTATATAGGGAACTCGAACGTTAGAAAGTTAAGATATAGAGGCTAAGAAATATAGCTATAGAAGCTAAATACGTATAGGAGATATATTACTAATAGGGTAGCAAACCTCTATAAAGTAAAAGCAAGAAATAGTATATAGGAGAAGAGCATAACCTAAGGGGGCCCCTAATAGCAAGGTCGGGTTAAAAGACGGGCTAGCAGGGTTCTAGCTAGAAGATAGCGCAGGGTTTATAGAGCCTAATGCCTTATTAATAGGTTAGTAGTATAATATAGGGATCTAACTAGAATAGGTCTATATCTAGCCCTAGCATATAACTTATAATATTTAATTATATAATATACTTTAGCTATAAGCAAAAGGGGTATAAGAGGGCAGACTACCCGGATAAACGCGCGAGATAAAGCGTAAATAAAATACTAATAGGATACTAAATACTTATTAAGAAGGTGAGGATTAATATAATCTAATTCTTAAGAGTTAAGGAACTTAACTCGTTAGAAAACGAGTAAGCTAGGGGATTATATTAGTAACCCCTACGCCTAAATTAAAACTAGATACTCTCCTAAAAGGAGCTACTATAAAAAGATAGGTAATCGTTCTCTAGAATATCGCTAAATAAGAAGTAGTAGTAGATATAGATTCCTATTCCTAGGTCGATATTATTAGTAGTTAACTAGCTAAGTCCTTATAACTATAACTTATAGTAGCTATCGCCCCTATATTAGAAGGGTTTAATAGGTTATCTATAATATGCTAGAATATATACTAGTTAATATTCTTCCTTATTAAATTAGGAGGAGAAGCGAGGAAGATATAGCAACTCTTTGCTAAAGCCTCTTAACCTAAGGGAGCAGGAGACCTTCTCTTATTATAATACTCTATAAGAAGAGAGGGTATTATAATTAATACCTAGATAAATACCTAGGAATATAAATACTTTAGTATTGCTAAGCTATTAGTATTTATATAAGAGATTATTAAGAATAGCTAGAAGGCTTATATTATATATATATTAGGGAATATCGCCCCCTATAAGCTGCTAATAGGGGCTCTAGAAGAGGAAGATACCCTAGAGGGCGATACGGAGTTATTACTAGAACTATCTTGTAAATAGGTAACGTTCGATAAATAGTTAGTAAAGCAGTACCTAGTCCTAGAGGGTATAGAATATACTATTAATTTAATCGAAGAGAAGAAACCCTTATATAAGCTTATCTACCTATTAAACGAGTATTAGTTAGAAGAACTTCGCTAATATATCGCTAATAACTAAGCAATAGGGCGGATCTAACCCTTAACTAGCGAGGCAGGCGCCCCTATCCTTTTTATACCTAAGAAAGATAGGTCCCTATGCCTTTATATAAATTATTGAGGCCTTAATAAAGTAATAATAAAGAACTAATATCCACTCCCTCTTATTAGTAAACTATTAGATAGGCTTCGGAGAGCGAAATAGATCTTAAAAATCGATATTCAAGATATATACTATTATATTTATATTAAGCTAGAGAATCGCTAGAAAATAGCATTTAGGATGCGTTATAAGTACTTTAAATATACTATTATACTACTTAGACTTATAAATACCCTAGCTATATTCTAGGCATATATTTACTAAGCGCTTACTAAGCTGCTAGATACTTATTATATTACCTATATAAATAATATTATAATCTACTCCGAGATAAGAGAGTAATATATAAAGGACCTTCTCTAAGTGCTCTATAGGCTTTTCTAATAGGAGCTCTATACTAAGCTTAGTAAGTATAGGTTTTACTAATAGCGGGTAGAGTTCTTAGGGTATATTATTACGCCTAAGGGTATATCAATAGACTAAACTCGTATCTGAGCTATTACTAAATAGAAGCTGCTAAAGATATACTAAGATATCCAGGTCTTCTTTAGATTCTATAATATAAGGGACTGGATACCCAGACCGGAGAAGCCGGAGATGCTTCGGCTAGTATAGGCCGAAGGGATAGAGAGGCCTATAGGTCTAGGGTATAGAACCCTTATAGCAAAGACCTAGCGAATACTTACTAAAGGCTAGAAATAAAGGATCTTAGAGAAAGCAAGCAAAAGTAGCATAATAATACTAATCCTACCTTTTAGGTGCTTCTGCTATTAGTTTAATCTAACTATAGCTCTTAGCCCCTTGATACCTTTATAATTCTTTTACTTCTACCCTGCTTTAAGAAAGTTAATAATAATAATAGTATTATATACCTAAGTAATGCCTACTAATTAGGCTAAAGAACCTATGCTTAATATTCGCTAAGATCGGAGCAAAATAGCCCGCATAAACCTATATAAAGAAGCTAACCCTAGCGAGCAATTAGAGGATAATTAATATAAGCTAACGAGGGGAGGTAAGAAGCTATATTTCAAGCGAGGCTAGGGGCCCCGAAGAGAACGGGCTACTTATACTAAACGCTCGCTATATAGATAATAAGTATATATAGGAGAATAGGGAATATAAGACCCCTTCCTATAAACCGGACGGGCTAATAAGCTAGATATCTATAGCTATAGCTAATAGGCTAGCCTAAGCTAGAAGGCTAGATAAAGCAACTAGCTAAGTACTAATATAATAGATTATAACTATAATAGCTAACTAATAGGAGCTAATTACTACTACGTTAAGCAACCGAGCTCCTGCTAAGCGATCGCCTAAGGTTTATAAAAAAACCCCGAATTATAATATAGCGCGCCTTACTAGCGAATCTACTAGCATAATAAGGGAAGATTAGCTTATTATAGTTAAAGAGGCTTATAAGTACCACCCTAGCTACTCTAATAGCTAGTATATTTAGTAGGCTTTGAGTATAATAGAGCATACCCTATAAATAAAATAGTAGAATTATTAGTAAATGCTTATAGATAAGTCGGGGAACTAGATAGACCCTAAATAGGAAGACTTTAGAATTTTTATAAGAGGGTAGTATATTATACCCGAGCTCTAAGAGTAGAACTACTATAATACTTTAAGATAGTATTATTAGAAGGATAATAAGAAACTAATTATATATCAGGCTTAATAGGAGTCTATTAACTAAGCACTTAGCAAGCTAAGCATAAGTAATATAAAGGCGTACGCCTTCTTTTAGGGCCTTATTAGGACCCTAAAGGATAAACTCTTTAAGTAGGATATTAACTATACTAATGCGCATACTATCGCCCTATATATATAGAGATTATAGGAGATTATAGAAGGGAGATATAGGGGAATATCCGCTAGCTATTCTAAGTTATATAAGTAACTATACTCAGGCTCTCTAGACCGCTTTTATAAGAGCAGCTTATAACCCCCTAGGTTAATAGACTTAAGGGATTGCTACCTAGAGACCCTATCCCGGAATAACTGCTTAGCAGATACTCGCATAATGCCTAGCGCTAGTAGTACGTCTACTAACTCCTAGGGACCCTAATACTATAACTATAAGAAGTATAGCTATATCTCCCCTAACTATACCGAACCCCGTGCGCAGCTAATAGGTAGTAATTAGAACCTAAACCTAAGATAGGGCGGGATAAGCGCGATTATAATACTTAATATAACTAATACTAAAAACTCGGGAAACGAGTAGGCATAGATATAACCCCGAGGGGCACTACGCTAGAAATCACCTCAGTTCTAGTAGGATAGATTATTAAGGGATAGGTATTAATATTCTAAGCGTCTAGTAAAATCGAACTAGAGGTTGATATAGATACCTATATAGTAGTAGATATTATATAAGAAGATCTTATTAAGAGGCTCTAACTATAAAGGTATCGAGGGGCTAAGAGCCACGGTCAGGTCAAACTAATAGCAGAAGCACCTAAAAGATAGGATTAGTATTATTACGCTACTTTTGCTTGCTTCCTCTAAGATCCTTTATTTCTAGCCTTTAGCAAGTATTTACTAGGTCTTTGCTATAAGGGTTCTATACCCTAGGCCTATAGGCCTCTCTATCCCTTTAGCTTATATTAGCTGAAGCGTCTCTAGTTTCTCTGGTCTAGGTATCTAGTCCCTTATAATTATCCCCCTTCTAATTATAATAGTCCCTATTATAAGATCAGGTATTATAGGTTAGCCCTCTATTATTATCCTTCTTAGCTATCCGGGGTGGGCCCTAGTCCTTTACTTATTATTACTATTATCTAGCGTAGTAAATATTTATTAAATATTTACTAAAAGATAGTAGAGCCCTTAGAGTTATAGATATAATAGCTAGGCTTATAGTCCTATTCCTTATAGTTCCTCTCCTTTTAGGCCTTTTTATACTCTCTATCCGGGCTATTCTAAAGGGATTCTATTATTTCCTTTTAAAAGAGGGTAGTTATCCCTATAGTAGCTTTATTTTAGTTGTCCTACTATTCGCCCTTTATCTAGCGAGCACCTTCTTATACTATACCCTTATAATAACTTCGTTTTTTATTCTATTATCCCCCTTCTAAACGGGTATATTATAAGGCTATTAAGTAGGTTAGATAGCAACTATTACTACTAATTTACTATATCTATCCCCTAGTAGGTAGCACCTGCTATAGTAAGTAACTGCTATTCTTTGCTATCCGAAGTCGCATCTACCTTTGTAATAGTTTAGCGAGGTCTCTTTAGCTATCTATAAAATAATAGCTTTTTCCTACCCTAGGGTTAGTTCTTTTCCCTCCTTATTATACTATATTATTTAATAACTATTTTTATATTATCTAAGCCTTTTATTAAGCCTTTATAAACCCTTCCTATCTTTTAATACTTCCTTAAATATTATAAGCGCTAAGAGCCTTATTAGCTAACTCCTCGCTAAGTATAGCCCTACTAAAGCTAAACTTACTAGTAGTAACTATTAGCATAATTAGGCAGGTAGTAGCAAACCCTGCGTTAGTTGCACGCTATAGCTCCCTAAGAATACCTAGGTCGTCTACGCCTATCGCTATAATAGTGATTATATATGCAAGTTATGCCGGGTTCGTAATATTAAGTACTATAGGGTGAGTTTAGCAACTATTTAGTAGAGGTATAAGCTAACTTTTCCTATTTCTAGATTCCTACTTATCTTATTAGTATTACTCGTTTCTATTAGAACTAGGTTAAACGTTATATCTGCACGATCGCTACTAGCTAGTATTAATAGCGCGAGATCTTCTATATCTTTATAGCTATAGAGCAGGGGCAGGAGATTCTCTAATACCTCTATAACTAGTTAGTAAACCCCGCTAGTCTTAAGCCTAGTTCTAAGAACTATAAGAACTAGCTCCTTATTATAAGTATCGAGGAGAGTATAGCTTTATATACCTAGGTATATCTATAGGTTTCGCTCGAGGTAGGTTTCACCTTATAGTTAGTCTCGCCCTTTTATTAATCTAATATATATTTATAAGTAGCTCGCTAGGCTAAGGATAAGGTTTTAGTTAAGGAGATTATAATATAGCTTAATAATACTCTCCCTACTTACTTATATAATAAGACCTATATCTTTAAATAAGCTACCTTTCTTAATAAGCTTACTAATATCCTAATAATATAGCTTTCGAAGAGCAATACCTATATATCTGCGCTTCCTTTATAAGAGCCTTTAAAGGTCTAAGGTTCCTATATGCTTCGCAATACTTACTACCGAGCTCCTATTACTATCTTTAAAGTTATTAGTAGTAGTCCTACGCCTCGACTAAATTCTTAGAAAAAGGTTAGTAACGCCTTAGTAATAGCTTAGTAATACTAGGTTTATAATAGCAAGGAGGACGAGTCCTTAGCTATAGAGGATAGCAACTCCGATAAAGCTATAGAGAGCAATAGTTAGGATAGTAATAGTAGTACTACTAGCGAGAGCTCTGAGGAGGAGAGCGAGGATAATAATAATAATAACGAGAGTAATAATAACGATAATAAGTAGTAGTGCTAGTAGAACTTCAGCAAGAGTGCAGTAGACTTCTATAGTAATATAAGGTTAGATACCTATAGGGTTTGCATTATTTTTATAGGGGGGGGTCTTCTCTTTAGCGTTTTAGCCGTCTTATAGTTAATTAACTTTTCTTATTAATCTATACTACTTATTATCCTACTTATAATATAACTTGCGCTGCTATTTCTTAAATCTAGCGAGGATTTATAAAGCGTTCGCTAAGTATTCTTCAGGCTCCTAGGTATTATATTCTACTAGCTAGCCTTTCTATTTAACTAAATATAGGGGGCTTATTAGCGCTTCCCTCTATAATATAATATCCTTAACTTCCTATTCCT